>OZ007574.1:36850937-36958437 GCA_963931925.1 Onchidella celtica | reverse complement strand
CTCTCTCTCTCTCCCTCACTCCCCAAAGATCCACAGTATCCTCCACGCACTCATCTTAATTTAAGTCCGTATATTACGCCTATGCATGGGGTAAATATTGAACATCTGATATGTCCGTCTGTCCATTCGTCCCGTCTGTCAGTTTGCCATTACCCGTGAATTTTGATTGTCATGGTGGTAGGGTGAAAAACCGATCAACTTCATAACACAAGGAGAATCTCCGATGGGCAAACTCGACCAGTTCCGTATCTGTACAAATTCCGAGGTGTGAAATCGTACAGCGTCACCGCAATGCCCGTCTATGTAAACTGAAACAACATGAAAACATGGAACATGGTACGGAATAATTTTATTAGATTTCTAATTAAAAGTATCAAGAAGACCAACAGAGAAATTGCTCATAACAGGAAGATTGGTTATGTTTGCCAAAATCTAACTGGCAAATAGAAAAATATCCATATTTAAAATGAAAAGAATCCAATATAGCCTATTAATTTCTATCAGACAGGTTTGGCGGAAGAGAACGAAGATCAGTGACGCAGACGGAGAGGGGAATATAGAAAGAGAGAGGATACATAATGCAGACAGATAGATAGACAGACAGATAGATAGATAGATAGATAGATAGATAGATAGATAGATAGATAGACAGACAGACAGACAGACAGACAGACAGACAGACAGACAGACAGACAGACAGACAGACAGACAGACAGACAGACAGACAGACAGACAGACAGACAGATAGATAACAATTCTTTATTTCCATGTGAATACAATACAGATTGTACAGATATAATATCGAAACATTACATCTAAGTGGAAATTGTGCCATGGTGGGTGGCTTTACTTTATCTCTTCTATGGAAGGGATGGACAAAACTGGAACATGTTTTTAAATAGAGTTAATAATTCCTATTATACGACCTGCATCTTTTATTCCAGATTTTGAATGATCCAATAACTGAACTGATACTACAGTACTTAGATATGAACTTACTTTCTGAATTGTTAATGTTTAGTTTCTTCAGCCCAGTAATAAATCTTCTGTGAACATTTCCCAAACTTCCAATTATTAAAACTATTATATCACATTGGTATCCCATAGCACTGATTTCAATGGCTAATGGGAAATATTTGTCAAATTTGCCTTGATAACATCTATCAATGTAACAGTCGTATGGTACTGCTACTTCAACGATCTGGACTTTTTTATTAGTATTGTCTATAACTGTGATGTCAGGACGTGTTGCTCTGGTGGTAAAGGATGTTGCATCTGATCCAAACATTGATGGGTTGATGAGTGTGTCCTTTAGTACTTCTTTGTTACGATTGTAATAAGGGATCTTCCTTTCAATAATGTCCATTATTCTGTTGTGTCTTGCTTGGTACAGGCCGCTGAATTTAGTGCACCCGTTCAATGCATGGCATACTGTTTCCGAGTGGTGGTGGCATAACTTGCATGATTTAATAGATAGATAGATAGATAGATAGATAGATAGATAGATAGATAGATAGATAGATAGATAGATAGATAGATAGATAGATAGATAGATAGATAGATAGATAGATAGATAGATAGATAGATAGATAGATAGATAGATAGATAGATAGATAGATAGATAGATAGATAGATAGATAGATAGATAGATAGATAGATAGATAGATAGATAGATAGATAGATAGATAGATAGATAGATTGATTGATTGATTGATTGATAGAAAGAGCGAGGAGGGGCAGGATGGTTCGAACAAAGAAAAGAAAAATGTAAGTAAAGAGAATAGGACTACATACTACATAAGGGTGCAAAAGGCCTTGATATCAAAACAAACAGTTGACTGAAATGCACCTACCAACGGCCTGGCTCCGCCCCACATAGAGACACCCCAGTGACAGCCAGATAAACACATCGATAACGCTGTTGACATGTTGACACCTCATTGTTTACACTCCGTCCTCCGGGTATCTCACATAAGAACAACAATAGGATGTTTGTAAGTTGATTTGTTGTTCGTTTGATCTATTAACAGAAATGGTTTGGGTGTTATAGCTGGCAACTTTTATTGAGCTTATATTGATTTTAACAAAACAACAACAGCAGCAAAGACGAAAAGACAAAGTCCCTCACACTGACATTCACAGACAGACCCAGATATTCAGATCTTATTTAATTTTTAGGAGGTTTCGCTGCCCTTGGCATTTACACTTCACTTTTTCTTGTTTTATTTTTCTTGTTGTGGTTGGGATTAGTTTGTTTTTTTTCTAGAGTTTTGCCCGGGCAGCGGCCTTGTACGGCCTGCTCTTCACGATTTCCAACTGCCAAGGTATCTTCAACGTGCGCAACGTGCATACGGGCCCTCCGAATTTTTCGTCCTTATCCTAGCAGGCAGATCCAGGTTATAAACACTGCCAAATTTATACTACGACTGTTCAGACTAAGAACTGGCCACAATAGGCTCCACCACCACATGTTCACCAAGTTTAAAATAGTAACATCTGCCATATGTGAGTGCAGCCAGTCTCCTCAAAACACGGAGCATATATTGCAGGACTGCACACTCTTCTCAGCACTGCGAGAAACGTATTGGCCCCAACCCACAGACCTGAACATCAAACTCTATGGTGCTCTGCCAGAACTGCAGAAACCGTAGATTTTCTTAAAAGAACAAATCTGCAGATTTAGATTGGTGAAAGAAAGAAGAAGAAGAATACTACGACAAAAATGGAAATAGGCTGGCCATATCGGAAGAATGAAAGACAATAGATGGACAAGGCGTTGCACTGAATGGAGGCCTAGAAAAGGAAAGAGAACTAGAGGACCCCCCGGCAGGAGATGGAGAGATGATATTGTGCAGACAGGTGGGCAGGCATGGACAAGTCGGACGGAAAAACAGAGAAGAATAGAGATCATTAGCGGAGGGGGCTACATCCTACAGTGGAAGGACGAGGCTTAACAAAAACAAGAACTAAAACAAAACAAACCGGGCGTATTTATTAACGAAGATTTGTGTGCGCTTAAAAAATGTATGGTAAAATGCAGTTCAATCAAAGATACTAGAAACGATAAGACGAGACACTCTCTTCTTCGCACCTCTAAAAAAAAAATCGTGCAAACAGTTTGCGGGCTGATCGGGGACGGGGCCCATGGCGCACTGCGTGAAAAGAGTGCGTGATATAATGATAAATTAATGATGCTAATTTGTTACAATGCTATTGCGACTAAAAAGCAGAGTTATCCCCACAGCGATTGAAGTTAAAATTACAAAATAATTGATGTCAATCAAGATCTACAGTGATAGCTGAACAGTGAATAAAATTCAATATTTTCCCGATTTGGCTTTATAAAATACTGCATTTAGAATTCAACACTTCCGCGCATTCGCCGCTCAACGGTGGTGCGAAAATCTGTGCACGCTAAAAGCACTAGCTGCATGACTAGCTGTCTCATCTTGTTGTTCCTAGTATCTTTGTTCAACATAGCGCACTTCAGTGCGTAGAATATTGTTCGCTGAGTGCTCATTAGACGTTTTCCGGTTCAAGGTGAACACATAACATAATAGTGTTATGCACAGTTTGATGACATAGTACAAAAACCACATAAAAACTGCGGGGGCGCAGCAAAAGTCAAACCTTGGCAAAGAGAAGAAGTTGTACGTAGCAAAGCCTTTCGTAAGAAATAATACCCAACGACACAATGAAAAGCGAAATAAAAGGAAAGACATAATTTTATTTTCTGTCTTTCCTTTCAGTTTGCGTTTCATTGTATCAGTTGCGTATTATTTCTTACGCAATGCTTTGCTACATACAACCTTTTCTTTTAACCAAGGTTTGACTACGCACAGTTTGGCACTGGAGAATCTTTTTTTTTTCTTTTTAATAATTAAATTTGTTCTATGCCGAATTATTATCAATTTTTAGAGGGCAAAGAAGCAAATTCAAACTCAAACAATATTCTAACAAATGAAAAATCAGGTCCATAAAGAAGCACAAGCCTATGCAGAATTTCAAACAAACCTAAAAAAAGAAAGAAAAAAAAGTTTTCGAGAGATTCATACTGCTCTATTTCCGTAATAATAATGATTTTATTTCTGTTTAAATTCATATTTGTTTTTTACCTACCAGATGAGGCAGCCCGCATTATTTGGGATCGACCAGTGAACCCACCGTTCTATCTCTTTCTCTTTTGCTCTTCGAAGCTTTCCATATTATTCTACAGTCTTACTACAGATTTCATGCGCACCAGAGCACTACACACTCCTTTTTTGTAGGGAAATTGCCCGCACGGAACTGAACGCGTATTGGTATCGTTTCCCGTGCTGTGGGCTTGCTTCATGGAGCCAAAACAACAGATCATTGTATTTAACGTTTTTACTACTTTTTATTAAAAATACCTGAAACTTGATAGTCAACATAATCAGCCGATACAAAAGCGGTTAGGCTGGATTAGTTGACACTTAAGAAAATTAATTTTATAATTTTTGAAACTGCCATTTAGGCTGTAGCGTCGAGCAAAGAGGGGCCAAAATTGCACCACAATGAATTACTCCCCACACTTTTTTAAAACCTATTTTAAAAAAGACTACATTTTCAGTGTGGTCAAACAAAAATACTCTTAAAAGCTGAGAACTGATCATCATTTTATAATACAGACTGACCATTGTCACCTTGCGGCCAAATTAGGCTTTTCTTACACACTAAAAGTTTAGGACAGTTTTTTGGGTTAGAGCTAAGGTTAGGATTAGAATTAGATCTAGATCAAACTAAGTGACCACAACAATCTACTCAATGGCGACACAGTGATTCTCAACGTGGGCGATATTGTCCCACCCCTCACCCTCCAGACAAAAGAGGAATTTTAAAATACTGTTTTTAATATTATAATTTTAGGTTATAACAGTGATAATACCACACAACAATGTTATTTCACTCATTTTGTGAACAACTAATGGAGATAGACAGATGAATAAATTAAAAAATATAATTAGTATTTTTTCACAGAATTATAATTATCCTACAGCGAATTTAATTGTCTTCTCAACTCCAGACTTTATATGTATATTTTAAAATAGTCTTTGTACAAATGCACTGGTAGATTACACCCTAGGCGAAATTTAACCCTTGGGAGTAAAGTTATCCCAGATGGGGAATCTTTACACTACCTTAAAAATATCAATCAGCCACCATGGAAAGATCCCGATTGCTTAGGAATCCTTACTTTAGCGTCACAGTAGACGTACAGCATGTCCACGCTGACACCAACCACTGATATTAAAGTCTGTTCTTTGATTTTGACTCACTATCCACAATCATGTAGAGATGCAAGGTGCTGGTTGATCCGATATTATGCCAAAACTATCCTGTAGACTTTGTTGCAATTAGACAATTGACTGAAAATAATAAGTAGGCGATCTGTGTCCTGGCTAAAAGCATAACACATAATAAGTACACGATCTGTGTCCTGGCTGAAGGCATATCACCTGCAATAGGTTTTTAAACCACGTACAGCCGTCTGATCTAATCGATCTGTGATTAAAGGTTGAGGTGTCATTAGACAACTGATATCGCTGATATCGCTACATGTTTATGCAGGTCATGATAATAATTTGGGCAATTGGGTACGGTTGATGGCTGTTCCAAGTTAAAATTACACCAGTTAACGATATGATAATTTGCTGAGAGGGAGTGGATGCATACAGTAATATGAGAAGTTACTAATAAGGAATAAATAACATGATGAAAGAGGGAGAAAAATGAGAAGCAGAAGAATAGTTATAAAAGGTGGTAGTAAAAACAACCCCCCAAATGAATTAAGATGGATAGATAGATAGATAGACAGACAGGCAGACAGACAGACAAACAGACAGACAGACAGACAGGCAGACAGACAGACAGACAGACAGACAGATAGATAGATAGATAGATACATCGATCAATAGATAGATAAATAGATAGATAGATAGATAGATAGATAGATAGATAGATAGATAGATAGATAGATAGATAGATAGATAGATAGATAGATAGATAGATAGATAGATAGATAGATAGATAGATTGATAGATAGATAGATAGATTGATAGATATTCGACAGAGATAGATAGATAGATAGATAGATAGATAGATAGATAGATAGATAGATAGATAGATAGATAGATAGATAGATAGATAGATAGATAGATAGATAGATAGATAGATAGATAGATAGATAACCGACAGATAGACAGATAGATAGATAGATAGATAGATAGATAGATAGATAGATAGATAGATAGATAGATAGATAGATAGATAGATAGATAGATAGATATATAGATAGATAGATAGATAGATAGATAGATAGATAGATAGATAGATAGATAGATAGATAGATAGATAGATAGATAGATAGATAGATAGATAGATAGATAACTGACAGAAACAGACAGACAGATAGATAGATAACCGACAGAGACAGATAGATAGATAGATAGATAGATAGATAGATAGATAGATAGATAGATAGATAGATAGATAGATAGATAGATAGATAGATAGATAGATAGATAGATAGATCTTTCCTGGGATACCTGTAGTAGATCACTAAGGTTAATAAAAAAAAATAATCAAGAGAACTGATGTCACATTGAGGAATGAATCTCATATTTGTGAAACTGCAAATATCTATTAGTTGATTATCTGAAGCTAAGTATATACCTAACCCTTCACTGCCAAGATCAAATGCCCTTGATTGTATATCTCCAAAGATAATGAAAACGATAAGATGAGACACTGTCTTCTTCGCACCTCTTTAAAAAAAACGTGCACACATTTTGCGCACTGATTGGGGGCGGGGCCCTTGGCGCACAGCATGAAAAGAATGCTGGATATAATGATTAATTAATGACGTTGATTTGTTACAATGCTAGAGCGACTTAAAAAAAACAAAAAACGCCAGTTTTCCCACAGAGATTGAAGCTAAAATTACAAAGTAAGTGACGTCAATCAAGGCCTACAGCGATAGCTGAACAGTGAACAAAATTCAATATTTTCCCTACTTGGCTTTGTAAAATACTGCATTGTTCATTACTTCCGCGCATTCGCAGCTCAGTGGCGGTGCGAAATCTGTACAGGCTAAAAGCGCTAGCTGTCTCATCTTATTGTTTCTAGTATCTTTGATTTATCTACAAGGGGGCCATCCATGAAGTATTTACTCTTGATTTTGCCGATTTTATCATTTCCCAGTCGTCTCACCTGCACTCTTTTCATGCACATGATCTCAACACCCTAATCGCCCCCTCTCTTTTCCAAAACCCACTGTAAGAGCTATGATCATCAGAATGGTGAAAATCCATGATACAGCCTTGCAATTTGAAAACCTTGAGTAGCATTTTGCACTGGATTTTTGACTGTTTCATTAAAAGAACAATTTTATATAACTCAACAGGTTAATTTGGGAGGGAAAAATAGAAATACAGTCCAACTTTTTTTAAATTCAGTGCCAGAATCGAAAAACATAGCATGGTTACGCTCTCCAGAGTTGTAAGGAGGTTTCAATAGCCGACCGAGGTTACCGTTCTTCTCAACCTCAGATTTTATAACTTGTAATAAAATATTTATCTATATAGGCTAGGTAAAGGCGAATGTGTGTTTGTCCGTGTGTTCGCAAAAAATGCTGGCTCATACAACCCGGATTTACGTGAAATTTTGAAGATGCTTTCCTTTCGCCCTGCAGAGGTTCCAAATAGTGGGGAATTAAAAAAATTTTTTCTAAATATATATTTTTACAGCTGTTATCGTTTACCCCAATAAATTTTTTACTCATTAAAATTCGTCTCTTTTAAAAAAAAAGTATCCTAAACCATTAGTTATACCAGCCGAAAGCCCAACTTGCCCTCCCCAGGAACAAGTTTTAAAGTCCGCGCGTCGGGCTGATTTATGAGCTTGTAATGATATATTTTTACAAAT
Organism: Onchidella celtica; assembly: GCA_963931925.1. Taxonomy (NCBI): domain Eukaryota; kingdom Metazoa; phylum Mollusca; class Gastropoda; order Systellommatophora; family Onchidiidae; genus Onchidella; species Onchidella celtica. The sequence goes on along the minus strand of OZ007574.1, from coordinate 36,950,493 downwards.
CCAGAATCAGCAAATTAATATAACCCCTCTGGGTAGGCCAAATTTTCTTCCCAGGGGAACAAATGCACAAATCCATAATTATTCAGGAATTTACCCCCAGGGTATGAAAAATTTACCTCCGGGGGAACCACTGTTGTAAGGTGTGATAAAGGTTACGTCACCGTTCCAATTTTTTTTCCAGAGCATACAGAAGGCAAACCTTCAGTTTAGGGCAAGACCACGTTGCTTTACGCACAAAAGTAGTTGCAAGAGTAGTTGCTATGGCGTAGATGGTAGCCAACCAATAAGAACATGGTGCTGATTTGAATACTTGCATGGGTATGGTCACAGCATTTATGTGGGAAGTCGCCCCGACGTAGATAGTAACCAACCAACAAGAACATGGTGGTGATTATACCAGAGCTGTGCCACTATCCTACAATACACGCAGAGGTCTACGAGATTGAATTTTGTATCTTGTGTCCAATGTTCTCAATATTCCAAATTGTGCAATACAAGAAATGGACCCTAATATGTGTGGGTGAATGTGGCAAAACTAGGCTAAAGGTGAAACTTTTATTCTTCTTTAAAAAATCAAAAGAAAATATTTCTAAGAGTATTTCAAGCAAAATATTTTAACTGAGTGCAGAAAAATGGCAAATCTTTCATTTTATATGCAAATCTCTATTTCAAAAGAACCCCCGCCACCTCCCTTTGGAGAGGTTTTCTCTAGAATTTGGTCTTGCATCTTAAGCTCCGTTTCGCTAGATAAACTGTGACGTTCCAGGTTTAGTATGACACCCTGGACATTAATAGATTTGCCCGACTGCGATCTTAGTTCTTGCTTGTTCTATCTCTATTTTTTGAAAAATTGGAGATCTTTTAGTATGTAGAAGAGATATATAACAAATGCACAGATTGACACTTGTTTGAAATGCGTTGAGGCATTTGTCAAGCTGTTTCACAGTTCCAATTTGTTCTTACTCTTTATCATAATACTAAAACCGCAAAGATTAACGTCGAATTTCTCAGTTATGCAAAACGTGGAGCTGGAACGAACAAGAACCAGGGCCGCGTTATGGATACTAAGGAAGTTCACGGACTCCACACCTGCTCATTATATCATCGCTGCGTAATAGCGTAAGATCAGGCCTGGTCCGGCCCCTGAACCTGTGTTCTCCAATTTGAAAGTCCAGACTCTAGTAAATGTGTTAATTTGACTTAATAAAGATCGATGGGGGCTAAAGGTGCTGGACACATTGCGTGATGACGTGCATCGTGAAGTTTGGAAGGGTCAAGGTGGGGAGGGGGTAGTATCTACAGAGGAAGAATGTCAGTTGTCACAAAATGGGATTTTTATGGTTACTTCTTTCGTAGCGATTAAGTGAAAACAACCGTTGTCTAGCCACAGGAGCAATTTAGTTAAGGCATCCCATTTTCATCTTAAGTATTTTGAAAGATTTTCACGTCTTCATACCCATGTTCATAGACAGGACAGGGGCAATTATTGACTTTCATTGAAATAGGTGGTAAACGTGTCAAACACCATGATGAATCCACGTTGTGAATATGGCCACGCTGTTGATTTATAGTGCTCCTCTTCGGCCTCCTTTACCATTCCATACCGTGACAACAGTACCTAGTACGTGTCCATCAAGGATTCTTAGGGCATCTTCTTTGTCTCTTCTACCCATCGCATTGCACTGAGGAGCTGTCTTGTTGGTGCGGCTGTTTGACGGTCAATATAATTATGGTGATGCTCCGTAGAACGGGCGCAGATGGCAGGCTTTAATAACGTAACAGCAATTTTTGTCCTTACACTGATTTATGGCTGCGAAATCTGGTTCGCAGCAAAGCCGCAGATTAAAAAATTCAAAACCATGCAAATAAAAGAATTCTCAAAATATAAAGTGTAACGCTAAAATCCCCTACACTAATATTCGGAGACAAACCCAGGTTATATACATTGAGAAATTTATACATCGACACAAAATGGGAATGGGTTGGCCATATCGAAAGAATGAAGGATAGCAGATGGACAAGGCGTTGCACTGAATGGAGGCCTAGAAAAGGTTTGTGTGGGTTTTTTTGTTTGTTTGGTAAAACTTAAGACGCCTGTGAACTAAGAAAGGCATTAATGCTGCATAGATAGCTTATATGAGAGATGCAACAACAAAGAACACCACTTCAGACGGAAAGGAATAAGAACAAAAGCCGAGATGCTAGGGCCATCCCCAAAACTCGGCGATAGGACAGTACACAGTGTGCAGTGGTGAGCACCGAAAACGTTCAGGAAGTGATGATGTCATGGGCCCATAATGCTCATGAGCAGCTTCAATGAAACCTTAAAATGGCGAACCATGATTCGAAATGAGCTACCGGGCATTGCCCGGAATAAACAATCATGTGCTCAGCCCCCCCCCCCCTCTCTCTCTCTAGTATAATAAAAGTAATAAACTACAGTCTTGCTTCAGAACTCATGCGCACCACAACATTACGCACCACACTGAACGCTTGATACGGTTACTTTTTATGACATGCACGGTACTATAATATTACGAAACAAACACGCAAATATACAGATGTTACATAGTAATAAACATTGTTATTTTTTAAAAAAATACATGCTTGAAGTTAACAACTTTTAATTATAGCCATCATCTTCCTTATCACAATTGCCACGTTCCTGCCAAATTTAAGGCCTGAAGAGTGTATAGTTTGGTCAGTTAGTCATGCCAAAGGTTGCAAGTTACTGAAATATATAATAGATGATGCCGAAACAATGAAAAATGAAACGTAGAAGCCTGAACATTTCATAATTTCTAATATAGCCCATGTTAATTTCGCATTGATAATATGCTGTTGTGCAAAGTTTGAAGCCTGAGTGTGATGCGGTTCCTGAGCTTTAGGTGACCAAAGTTTCGAGTTACGAAAATATATATATAGATATAGCAAACTTCAAGATGTTTTAAAATAGTTATGACCCAGTACATCTTGGCGTTTTTCTAAGGGTAACTTGTTATTTTGTAGACATTAAGGCTCAGTTGTTGGTACGCCTTTCATGATTATATTGGAGGCCTTACTTCCTTTAAATATAATTATCATTAGTATTATTCTTATTATTATCATAATAAGCAGTGTCATCATTTTGTTTGACAGCATTCTGAAATCCACAGTCGTCATTCTTCGGCATTTTCTGGTGGAGGCGAGATGGAAGCGGGAAATGGGTTTGGTTCCTCTGGTTTAATTAAATTTCATTTAGCACCTTTCCTGGAGATACAAGTTCTGAATTGGAGATGACGAACTTACAGCGTGTTCGCAGGTTCCGCGAGCTGAATGATATAAGGGATGCGTGCGTTGTTTGGACATTACGCCATGATGAAGAACGTCTGTGCCATGAACTGCGGGTTTGGCAGTGTGATGGAAGGCACGTAACGCCTGTCCAATGAAGGAGCATTTGATCATCTTGCAGTGGGTGCTCCCTTGGGCTTGGCCATGGGGAGAAGGTGCTGGAGAGGGTGGGGTTTATAAATTTCCCAAACTGTACATCGGGACTGACGTATCTCCGGACGACTGCCTTCACTTTGGTAGGAACAGGACACGTCATCATCAGCATCAGTGAGCCTTTCTTTTGTGTTGGACTTCAATTTCTTAGCCCTCGTCGCAGTTGAAATTTGTTATGGACAAGACAAGCCACGACTTCTCCAACCAAAAAATCCAAGGTAAATGCCTTTTCATTTATTTATTTATTTTTTAATTAATTAATTTATTTATTTATTTATATTTACTGACTTACTAACTTACTCTTATGTCTGTTTAATTTTATGTGCCATTTTCAAGGCAGTGTATCTACGATAACTCTCTCATACAAACACACACAACATTAAGCATGTATAGCTGCACCAACATGATATTTTGACAAAACGCTTTTTCCTGAAAATGCTGTTTCGAGAAAATCGCGATTTAGTTTTGCGGTCTCTTAATTTAAACGTAGCAAACAAAATGCAGTTGTTATAGACTGAAGTGGCACGTTATGGTGTCTTTTAATTTTGTGTATTGGTTTATTTGAATTTGTGCTGTATTATTAAACTATGATGATATTTCGAAAAGAAAGGGATTTTGTCATCTCACTCGGCCTCAGGCGAAAGACTTTATTTCGAAAAAAAAAAAGGCGTTTGGTAAAATTAAAGACGTTTTGTCATCTCACTAGGCACTTGGCCTCAAGCGAACGCCTTTATTTCGAAAAATAGGCGTTTTGTCGCGTTTCAGCAGAAAAAAGGCGTTTCGAAATTTAAAAAAAAAATAAATTTAGAAATGGCTAAGCTTTTTCAAAACCTGATAAGCTCATAAGATGAGGATTATTGATAAGAATCCAATAATGAAATAAAACATTTTCGCGTCAAAATGAAAAAAAGGCGTTTTGACAAATCAGGTTATAGCAAGCCAATCCTCTTTCACGAATGGTACTCAATGGGAATATGACTTTGACTTGGGATTTAGCCTATAAAACGCCCTGGTTTGGAGTTTAGCCTATTCATACTATACATTGCCTCGGCTTGGTATTTAACCCATTCAGGGGTGTGAAACCAATGTGACCGAGCCATGTCGAAGAGCAAGGGCATGAGCAAATTCTGCCATAGCAAAATAAGCTGAAGACGGGGGTATCTGACCAGAGTAGGGCGCCTGACCTAGATACCACGCACCCTTTTCAGGTAAACGAAAGAAGAAGCACCCATTCACACTGCACTTTATACGGCCTTGGCTTCTAGGTAATCCAAACTGCCCCGCTAAAGGGGTGAAATCCCGTTTTGGCATAATTTTAGGCCAACATTACAGGGCTATTACTGCTGTGTATTTATGTGAAACGCCCTGTATCCTACATCAAAATAAACTTCAATCCTTCCTCTGACAAAATATACTTCCTTTTATATTGTTTAATGTGTTTAGCTGTGTGTTTACTATAGCTTGAACAGGACATAATCTTGCCGTTTTTGCTATGAGCTGCGCGTACCAAATTGACCCCCTCAAAACATAGGATCGCAGAGCGTCGCGCCGATGCTCGTGTTTGAAAATAACTCACACAGAAAGCCAGATAAATGAGGTTTAATTCAATGTATTTTTCATCGTGTTTTAAATTGAAATTCCTTTGAAAATCATTTGTTGAAAAGTTTGTAGACCAAGAAACTAGCGGAAACTTTAATAGGTCAGGATCAAAATTATACGCAAATAAACCTCAGCCGATGTATTAAAAGGGGATGCCAAGATCAGACATGGGGCACTGTTTTTATAGACCCACCCAATGCTTGATTTCGTCACCTTTGTCAGACACCTAGAATCAAAGAAATACTTCTCAGCGTAAATCAAAACTGAGTCGTTGATGGTCGTGGTCAGACACTGATCAGACCAGTGAGATCACTCACAAAAACTGAGTTTTTATACCAGTAAAAAGGACGAATCCATTTCAGTTTTATTTTAACGTATTTGATGAAGGGGTGCAATTTTCAAGTTTTGCTATTAAATCGCTGTTTTCTTTCATCTCCTTGTCGTCGTTGCTAACACACCAACCCTAGACGATGGGAATAGTCAAGATGCTAACTTTTCACACGTGTCAGCTGAGCGGTTGAAGCTTAGGACATTGTATTTTTATATGAAGTTCGTGAAATCAAGTTCATTAGCCATCGTTATTTCTTTTGTATTGTGAATAATTGACTAAAACAGTAAATACAGGTAAGAGAGGGAGAGAGGGGGGAAAGGAGATAGATAGATAGATAGATAGATAGATAGATAGATAGATAGATAGATAGATAGATAGATAGATAGATAGATAGATAGATAGATAGATAGATAGATAGATAGATAGATAGATAGATAGATAGATAGATAGATAGATAGATAGATAGATAGATAGATAGATAGATAGATAGATAGATAGATAGATAGATAGATAGATAGATAGATAGATAGATAGATAGATAGATAGATAGATAGATAGATAGATAGATAGATAGATAGATAGATAGATAGATAGATAGATAGATAGATAGATAGATAGATAGATAGATAGATAGATAGATAGATAGATAGATAGATAGATAGATAGATAGATAGACAGAGACACACAGAGAGAGAGAGAGAGATCCAAAAGGAACTGTTGTAGAAGTATTACTTGCGGTAGTTGTTGTTGTTGTTGTTGTTGTTATGGTTGTTTTGTCATTGCTGTCAGAGGAGAGAAGGGTAGTAAGAAACTATGTCTAAGAATGGTCACAATTTCGGAGGTTAAGTTCTCTTTTATTTTAACATTTTTATTTTTCTCCTCGGAAACGACGAAATTAGCAACAGAACCAACACTGTCGAGACTGGTAGTCCTATTAACTGAAAAGCATAAAAGTATCGAACCTAACTACATGCAGTGGTAATGGTTAATTTACAGATTTACTGGGACAGAATTTCTTTCCTGCAGTAATTGTTAAAAATTGTCAAAAAATTTTATTTTTTGGTAAAATAAAGGGGGGACTTTTACTATGAAGTATTTGTTCCGGAGGACCATCTACAATATAGTACTTGTTCCGGGGGGACCAACTACTTCATAGCATTTGTTCTTGGGGGGACCATTTGCAATGGGGGAACAAATACTTCACACCTGCCACCAGGCATGAACCACGAAATACTTATTCCGGGGGAACGTCTACTACGCGGGACCAAATACTTCGTCACACCGGCATTCACACCAGAGATCGGCTTTCGTTAAAATTTATACTTCTCACGAATGGACGAGGTTGATCTGTATTTGGCCTATAAGTGTTCTCACCTAACTCTCGTACGTTTATCGAGAACACTACTAGGCGAGATGTAAAGATCTACGTCATCCGTTCATGAGTGGTACGAAAGTTAGCGAAAGCGGATCTCTAATGTGGACGCGGGGTAATTTGGCGAAACTGTAGAGTAAGATTTCATCACAGTTGTGTATGAGCTTCTCGACTCAGCTCACAGTCAACAAGGCAATGGATCAAATTATTGATCTTAGAGAACAGTGAATAATGGGTGATATCTGTGCGTACCATTAATTTGGAAATTGAGAGAAAACAATGCTTGCTTGGTGACTCACAAAATACGGAGAATTATTAGTAGTAGCCCATTATAATTATGCTATTATTATTATTATTATTATTATAAGTAGAACGCGCATGACATCAGAGGGTGTTTTTGTTTTGTTTTTCCGACACGCAAGATGGCCGTTGGATCAGCTGATTAGTGTAGCTTCGAGATATGTCTAAGCGATTAAAATGCCTGCTGGTTGCATTGCAGTTGAGTGTTATCACAGGGATGGGAAGGATGAATCCAAGCTGGTTAGATTCCCTACCATCCGTGTAAACAAGGGAAATCAAGTGAAAGACTTGACCATGTGGATGTACACACGTGCCATTGTTTACTGTAGCTAACTACTTTTAGCTCGCCTCCGATTGGTGCGGGACGCCTCAAGTGCTCGAAGTGCAAATCCGATAACGAATCAAAATCAATGCCACGATCGCCATGGTGATGTGTGGGTCCTCACTGCAAAGATGGCGGATATATGCGCATTCTACCTATTTTTACTAATACTATATTATCGTTGTTGTCATCGTCATTATCATCATTATATACATCCTCATTTTCGGCATATTATGATAATATCATATTATTACTGTTATTAATAATTATATTATTATTATTATTATTATTATTAATTTTTTATATTATTATTACATGTATTATTATTACAATTAGTTAATACGATAAGTTCTCTTGATCAGGTTCTATCTAGTGGACAGCAAAATACTGAACAGGAAGACATTGCGCTATTTGACCATCCCCCCACTGGCATTATCCCCTGGGCCCTAAGTTAACTCGGCAAGCTTCAGTTAGCAAAGCTTATTTCAAACCCTGGTAGTCTGTTTGGTTTCATATTTGAAATATGCCTTGCTCCACTTAAATTACGACGTTTAGTTTGTTTTCAGTCAGAATTTACTTTTCTTTCAGAGTTTTATTATTTTTTTTAAATAAAGTTTTAATAATGTGTTAAGATCGTAGTGTTTTGCCAAATAGATCGTTTTTTTTTTTTTAATGCCTTTGACCACATTCCATCTGTGTACCAAGACCTGTAGTGACATCTCAACATTTGAAAATTAATTTATTCTGGCTGATCTGCGTTCACATGTGAACACTAAACAATATTTAATTGAACATGGTTTTCCCATTATGGTTTCCAAGGAGACTTCGTTAAAGAGTGTCAAAGACCTATCCATAGACGCAGAAAGGGGCAGACAGGGAGGAATATGATTTTCAATCAGTGCCATTTTTCGGGGCTTCAGTTCTTATCCGTTTCCACTCTACTTTTTGCACAACTGAGAAATTCGATGTCAAACAGTTAGGGCTTTAGTCTTATGACAAAGAGTTAGAATAAACCGAAACTGTTAAACAGCTTGATAAGTCCAGCAATAAGTCCAGCAACGCATTTTAAACAAGTGTGTAAGTGTGCGTTTCTTATACCTTTTTTACATATTAAAAGATCTCCAGTTTTTCAGAAAATGGAGATAGAACAAACAAAAATAAAGGTCGCGATTTATCGCTGCAAATCGTCAGCGGAAGTTAAAAATACGAAGAGAAAGAAAGAATATTCTTTAATATTTCTCTTGAACCTCTTTGCAGTATCACTCTTGGTTAGTCTATAGAATCTAACCTGCAAAATAATGTATCACAACAAATCATCAGTGGAAGTTAAAATCTTAAATAGTAGGTATCTGAACTTCCGGGACATAAACGGTACAATGTGCACCTTAGGGCCTAAAACTCATGTGGTCATTAAGTGTAACGATGTCAAGGACCGAAACATTAAGTTAAGTTTCTTGACGTAGAGTTCTCTTCTTCTGAGGATATCCTTTACTTTCGCTCTCCCATGCGGTTTTATTTATTTATTTATTTATTTATTTTTTATCTATTTATTCATTTACCTATTTTTACTTATTTATTTATTTATTAAACTTATTTATATATTCGAACGAAGACGTGTTGTGATCGTTTTGATTCATTTAGATCTCCTCATTTTCATTTCACACACCTTAACAGTGTTTTTTCTTTTTGTTTTCAACGAGGAAGAACCTCGGATTTTAAAGCCTTTGTAATGTTTGTATTTGCAGAAATGGAGAAAACTGTCAAGAAAAGCTTGCCAAGTATGAACGTGTTCATCAATTCTTACACACCAGCGACATCCTTGACACCAGTTTCTACCTCCTGGTATTCAACCACCATTGCCTCGCACAGTCAAACCGCCAACTCATCTTTGTTTAACAGCCAGTCTAGTGCGGTCGAGATGGCAACAACATTCTCGCCATCAGCATTTACCGGTCAAATCAACCTGAACTCTACTAATAAGCAAAATCACGCCAACAATGTGGCATCCCAAGCCAACTGCATGGACAATGCTAGCACCTCTTGTTTTATTAATAATATTTCCGACTACAAAGCGAATGGCGAAATTCAGCCATTAGAAAATAATCAAACATCCACAGAGCAAATGGGCGAACCGTACAGCTTATTTGACATTCTGAATTCCCAATATGTTATTGACCCAGAAGACAGTTACTCTGATAGCAATTCCAGAGAGAACCTACTGAATCTCATAAGCACGTCACAAGGGTATCCCTCGTCAAACAGTTCCTCAACTTATGGAAGTGGCAGTGATAATGGGAAGCTTGAAGGTAGCTCGATTGTCGACTCTGTTTCTCCAAAGTCTTCCCCAAACAGCAAAAGAATGTCTTACAGCCGTGAAGAAGCAGAACCAAGTAATTCTTTCAGTCATATTTGCCTGTCGGAGATGACCGGCCTTTTCAGGGATGTCTCTCACGGTGAAGTCCAGACTACAAGAAACACGAGCAACGTTGCCCATGATACAACTCTGTCGACCAACAGGCATTTAGTAGCGAACTCTGAAAACCAAATGATAGGCAGCGGGTGTCAAATTAAAAATGTCCAAATGTATTTTAATCAGGGCGATTATAATGGTTCTGCAATGGCTTATAAGCCTCAAAGTGAACAAAATACTGACGAATTTACTCCCCCGATGATGTCTTCGGGCCCTGTGCCCTGGCAAGACCGCTGGTCTAACGAAATGAAGAACAGTTGTGACACTGGGTATCCAACTTCTACTGCAGAGATGAACTGCGGTAGTGGTGGACAATCAGCCATGTTTTTGGCGTCCCCTCCGAGTAATCTGAATGAATCTCAGGAAAACGACGGAGAAGATACGAATGATGACAATGAGGTTGCCGATGTCATGTCTGGAAAGTTGCTGGTGGCTCGTCAACAAGGAAAAAATAACGACCACTCTTATATAGCACTGATATCCAAAGCAATTTTGAGCACACCGGAAAGAAGACTATTGCTCTCTGACATTTATAAATATATCAGGTACGTTTTTCCACATTTTCACTATGATTGTCACAAGGCGGGTGTGGACTGCTGTGCGGGGAAGAGTCGACTGCACACACGCTCACTTCGCAACAATTAAAAAACCCAACAAAAACGCAATGATTGCTCAAAACAAGCCTGCAGGGCCATATTATAGCGATTGACAATAAAACAAACAAATTATTTATGAAACACAATATTATATGTGGTATGAGGAGGATAATCCATCCGTCTTACTAACATAAAAAAAATCCTGCGATGGACAGGCTTGTGCCCTACTGTCAGGCAGTAATTATTAATCTTACACAAAACCACTAAGTGCTAAGGTTCAGTTCAAGTGTATACCTCTCTACATCAGTTCATATAAGTATGTATAGGATCTAGGCTTGCGAGGGACGGGCTCATCCTCCCAGACCGTGCTCAACTGCTCTCGGGTTCTCTCTGATACAATGAACTTACATTGTCGCCCACCAAAAGGTGGGCGGCAGGCAATGGCGCGTGTCGAATTTTTCTTCTTTTCAGTATGGCATGGGCTACAACATCGTACTTCTCTGCCTGTCGACAGGGCGTATCGGTTTCTGTCTTCTGCTCTGGTCTTTACACGTAAATGCATTTATTGTTCCTTTCCTTTCCTGCAGAATAAAGCTACTACAGATTCATTACTTATCTACTGAAAACAACCTTCTAGTTATGCTAAATGGTAACATCCTATGAAAGATAAAGTTTGTAAAGTAGCTAGGCCTTCCAATCTGTAATGAGAAATATACATATCGAGATATGACCACCCTTTTCCCTCTGAGTCCCTGTCATTGCAAGAGCATGGCCGTATGGGTACAATCATCAGGTTGCGGACTTGGGACAACCTTAGGCCCATTAGAAAGATTAGCCCTAAAAAGGTGGGTTTTTTTTGTTTCAAAACAGGCAAGAACTTTTCAATTTTTTTTTAATGTTTTATCATCTCAGTCGGATGTCTCCATTGGGTTGATGACAATATTTGGTTGAATGAAATGAAGGCCCTCGTTTTGCCAGTAGGCTATTCTTCCTCCAACCGCAATACATGGTCCTCGCACATGAAGAAAAATTCTGCATCGACTGTTTTCAATGCTGCATTAGTTAGATTTTGGATGTCTGACAGTTTGAAAGTCTTGTTCTCCAATGCTGCGCATCGTAAGCTTATTGATTTTGATGTTTAAATCCTTGATGAAAGGAATTCTGAAATTGAAAGATCTCTGATAACGCCTCTGACCTCCGTGTTAGCCTACCAGTGGGCAATCACGAGAGTTTGTTTTTGAACTCACTTTAATCTTGTGCTGTACCACATTTTATGGGGCTCAAAACGATGTGTTAAATTATTACAATAAACCACCCAAATGTTTACCCTTGTTGGTGCTCTCTTTATTTATATACCGCAAATAAACAAATTCGAAAACTACTTTAATAATTCAGGGGGAAAAAATCTGGGTTAGAGTCATCACAAATCTGAGACTTCACGCCAAATTATATTTAAATATCATCGACGGTTGCAGCACTACGAGCAGTTTTCTGTGATCATGCCTCGGTGGACGGAATATAACAACGACTAGCGTGAACACGCAGGCTCAGGCTGAATAGCACTTGGGGCAGAACTCGACCCGTGACAGTGATAAGTTAACCAATCTGTTAGTCTTGTCCCTATATATATTTTTTAGAGTCTTCTCCCCATATTTCACAACCATTCAGAAACGGTCCAATTCATTGGGTCACTTTTAAATATTCACTCTGCCAGTCATCCATCTGCGTATGTAAGGTCTTATGGTACTGTGACTTTGAGAATGGGGATTATGTGTGTGAGTGTAGGTAGGTTAGGGGTGATCAAAACAATTTTTTAACCACAACTCTTGTTTTATGACCCTCGAATTCTCCCCGTGATACCGTAAACTTTGAAAATCACACTAATCAACTTTCATCTCCCGTAAAAAGTTTGAAACGATTGGCAAATAAAATAAGACTAAGACAAATGACTTGTGAAGTTCCCCATAAATTATGCACACGGTTCGGGGGAGGCATCAGAAGGTAACAATGACTTCTACTTATTTGGTTTATACATGTACCACCATTCATAGCTCACGTGTGCCTGTTTGTGACACTTTCTCTTCCTGTATGTTGCTTCTGGTCTCCTCGTTCAGCCTATTGGCCTATTTTCATTACAGTGACCACAATCCAGGGATCAACAACAACAAGGCAGCTTGGCGAAACAGTGTTCGCCATAACCTCAGCCTGAACGAGTGCTTTGTGAAGCAAGTCCGGCTAGGAAAAGGACGAGGTCACTACTGGACCGTCCACCCAGCCTGCATCGAAGATTTCATGAAGGGTAACTACCGGCGAAGACATGCGCGACGGAGAGCAAAGAAATGTACTCTAGAGTACGGCAATTCCTTCAACAATATGTTTCTGCCTGGTCAGCCCTGTTCAAATTACATTGGAGGTAATGGAGCACCCAGTTCATTCGATGGCAATGAACACCCCGATACCATGTCACACTTTCCCTATAATAACGCGAATGCCAACGCTAATTTGTGTCACTTGAATATGGTTCTAGGACAACAACATTATAACACGGTGCATGAGTCTGAGGCCGAAACCAACGGCAGTGGCTTCGTTCTTAACACAGTGCCGCCCCCCAGAGGAAGCACGGGATGCGAGGTCATGGGTTATGGAAATGGCCAGTTTCAAAACTGTGACTATATCACTAACCGTGTCCCCGCCAATGGGCACTAACTGCAAACTGTATGAACAGAAAATAACTCACAGCAGATGTAAATTTATTTCACACTCAAGTCAAACAAATGTAAATAAATATATAAAATCATTATTTCTTTGGCATACAATAATTATTATGTTGTTTTTCTTTAAATATGCCATGTAAGACTTCATTTTGGGTTCCATTTAATACTGTACAAGCGTTCCAAAAACACCCCAAAATGTCGTCTCCCTTAGGCTCCGTGGTTTGAGTCATAGCAGTTTGGACAATTTCGCTCAGGCAACAACTGCAACAGGACAATCTGTTGATGGTCTCTGGCTGTCTTCACATAGCACTACAGTCAATATCTATCACCAGAAGTTCCTATTCTTCTATGTGGGCATCTGAAAATCAGCTTTCTCTTTCAAGCCAAATTTCTGAATAGTTTAACAAACCTGAAGTGCTACTCACATTTGTTTCCTTCTAGTATAAAGACGTAAGACCGTTTTTGTGGAGATGTACGTCGTTCGTTGATGACAGGTTAATCCCGGAAAATTTGCAAGAGAATTTTCACATTACAAGTTTCCATATCACTTCAAACCTCAAACAGAATGATAACATGAACTGAGGTCAGTTTCCCCACTGAGAGGCTTTTGACATTTGGAGAATAATAAAAGAACTTTGTCCCTGTATCATGTCCCAAACAGCGGACGACAGAATACATTCCCTTTTAGTACCTCTGTGTGACCCCCACAAACAGCACAGCCCACGTTGTGACTTAATTTGGTTGGACTACCAACATTCGGTGCACATTACACTTGCTGTTGTCGTCGTTGTTGTTATTTTTGCGGTGGTAAAATATATACGTGGCATAGTGCATAAACGCTCACATCATGTGCAGCTACAAAGCTTATGGATCTGGCATTGTAACGTTCACCACTGACGTAAAAAGCTGTGCATAAAATGACAATGCATCACTTATTGAAGATAGACGTTTAGACTTTGAAGACAATAACAATAGTCAGTGTCCGTGCCATGACTGATTATTATATTGAATAGTCAGGGTCAATCGGCACCTTGTACTTCTGACAACACGTACATGTTAATCTGTGACATGACAGTGAAAAGAAATTCTTGTAACATTCCCCCCTTCAACGCATCTCGTTTGACTGGTAAGATGGCTGTAGGATCTATTTCAACTCCTTTGCTCCAGAAAACGAGAAGCTGGTCATCAAAAGACTACAGATTTAACACAGGAGATCCTAATACAAGTTGATTGTGACGAATCTTGGCTTAAGAAAGCCCCTTATGAAATGGCCTGAGACAGTTTGCATTCAGCTTGCAGGACTTCTTTTCGTGTAAGTACAGATCTGAAATTTATAAAAATTTTGCTTTGTACTACAGGTTTGGAGACTGAAGTGGTGGGAGTCATATACAAGGAAGATTATAAATTGGACAAATGGACACTGGCTGATAAATAGGAAGAGAGTGAGCTACTCCGTGACTGATTGAGTATGAATGAGAGACACAATAAATGCATAATTGTTCTCCTTTACTTTATATTTCAGTTACGTATTCATTCAATCATTCATTCATTCATATATTCATCATTCAGTTATTCAATGTGTCATTCTCCCTTTGTTATTCATTTCAATCACTTGTTCATTTATGTATTCATCATTTTTGAATGCAACAGTAGCTTAAATGCCTCTGAAGTCAGTCTGAACTGCACTGAGCTGCACATCACACTTGTTGTTGTCGTCTTTGTTGTTATTTTGTTGTTTCTTATGACAATATTTTTTTTTAATGCATACATGAGTAAATATTGTTGCGTACATGACTTGCTCCTATAGGGCATATTGTTGTAGCTGAGGGGTTGTTGTGGTAGTAGTTGTAGCAGTGGTAGTTGTAGTGGTAGAACAGCGTTAGTGGTAGTAGTGGGGCTCGGAATAGTATTGTAGCTGCCCATTATTATGTTTTCACTGCTGTTAGCGATCTCAGTTCTTGTAGGAGATCTTTTGGTATGTAGAAGAGGTATAACAAACTTAGTATAGAAGTTGACACTTCTTTAAAGTGCATCGTGACACTTATCAAGCTGTTTCACAGCCTCGATTTATTCTAACTCTTTGTTATAATGCTAAAGCCACAAACATTTATCGTCGAGTTTTTCAGCTGTGCAAAAAGTGGAGCTGGAACAAACAAGAACATAAGGTTGCGTGTTGTTCCTTCCATGTGCTTTAACTGAAATAAAATACATACATGTATAAATCGTTTTCATCGATGCCCAGCTTCATATCGACAAGAGTGGCTCTGACGCCCTCGTCACCACCACTATAGCCTTCATCTTCATTATCAACATCATCATCATCGTCATCATGGTTGCTTTTCTCGTGTACATCACCACCTCATTATCGTCATTACCATAATTAGACAAAAACAATAACATCGCAAAAGCAATCTAAATCAGTGGTACTTTTATTTAGGAGACCTTCTCGCCAGCTTAAACTACTAGGCCTTCGATAGGTGGGAGCACCTGACCAATGTGTTCGGTGCCAGGAGCACACGTAGACAGAGATGCCAATACCTCATGGACCGACTTCTGTTCACCCCGCTCGCTGGAAGACAGTGTCCTCAAGCAAACTGGGACGAAATAGTTAAACTTCCGTCCACGAGTTCTCCACCTGCAGGTTTTCTCTTGAATGAATAAACGCAGTCTCAATCATAGGGGGCCATCCATAAAGTAACATGCTCGATTTTGATGTTTTTTGAGACCCTCTCCTCTCTCATGTCCGCTTTTCATACGCTTGCCCCCCCCCCCCCTCCGCCCCCAAACTACTCACGTTCCCGTGTTGAAGTTATTGCAATTTTATTTCTTCATATATTAAAATTACAAATTTCAAACTCTTTTTTCTGAATTTTTGACTATTTTGAACTATTTTGAACATATTAAACATTCTGGTTGCCAACCCTCGATATATAACAATTATAGCTAAAGCCAAACTTTATAATTCATGGCCGTAACTGGAAAGCTTTCAACACTTCACAGACACCCCCCCCCCCAATGTACGCTTTTCATACTCTGGGTGCTTCCCCCCCCCCTGCCCCGCCCCGGCCCCCGCCCCCACCCCCTTCCGAGCACACCTATTTTATGGATCGCCCCATGGTCTATTTTCAGCAACTTACAGTTGGTTTCAAAACACACAGCGATTTGCTTTCCCTCCATCTGGCTGTTACATGGCAGTTTTATAAATTACTATTTGAGATGCTGCTGCCATCTTTTGGGCCGGTTTTTTTTTTTGAAAAGTAACTTCATCTTATTTTTGCACCTTAATAAACTCTTTAACTGTTGATTTCCTAGGAACTGAAACAATAACCTCGAATCAGTTATTCTGTTAAAGAAATATCGGTGATGCCTTTTTAGGCATTCTGCATCTGGGTGTTTTTAAAAAATTCATTTTGACTTATTTCGGATTTCTCTATTTGGAGGTGCAGTGGCTATTTTCACTATTTGCGCAAAACTTCAGGAGGAAGGGTTCACAGCAGTTCTGTAAGTGTCAGGACATGGGTATCACTGGGCCGAGATGTCTTCTCTGCTGCTTCAATCACACAAATTTTAGTAAACTTTTACCTTCATAGAACAAAATGCTAAAGAACAGATTGCATCATGACAGGGCATCCTTCAAAGTTAGATAGACTGTATTTGGTTCACAAAAACATCTAACAAAAGGCAACTAAGGTTACACAAATACATCAAGTGTGAAGTCAGTATTCAGTATCCTGATGAAGTGCCAAAAGATGAATAAAATAAGATATTCCAGTCAGCCCACTGTAAATGACGAAGTGACTCTCAATATCTGGACAAGACTTTGTGAATTTGCAGGCTCGAACGCAGACCTGGCCACCAAGCTAGTGCAATTCCAATATTATTTGTACAAGTGAATTGCTTCATGATAATCTAATATTATGCAATTATGCCCCTCGACAAGGAGCTTCAACTCCACATTTTGTCAATGACTGTTCTCTTCCCATTCATTGGCGTCCTAAATAAAAGGAAGTATAATCAGAGAGTGTGTATGTATAGATAAAACGCGCATAATTCGAACTACTCCCGTGTCCGACATGTTGTTTGGGTAGGTTGCCCACCATCATGGTTGAATGCAATACGTACGCCCGAACCTGAGCCATTAAGACTCCGTTGGACGGGCCAGAAAGGGGAAAAATCTTTTAAATAAATAAATCCACATATATATGGCACTCCACAACCTGAGTGGGACCAGGATAAGGAAGACTTTGCATGAGTAGATACAAGTATAACATTTTCTGACATCGTAGCCTTCGTGTGCGAACCAGAAGTTCCTAAACAACACAGCTGTTCAAGGTTGGTTGATCCAGAGAGATCTAGGGAAGGATTACTGAATCTGGTAATCTCCGGAAAACACACTAAAATTCAATGAAGAATGTGGTTTTTTGATATCTAGATTGTCTGCATGAATATTACGTTAAAATACTAGATGATGGGCTGTATCCTCTTCAGCACAGTACTGGCAGTTTAAGCTGAACTATGTGTGGTTCTAATTCAAGTTAATAAAAATGTCCACCCACATTGTTTGTTTTGCTCTTCAACAGACACCACCCTACCCCACAGTGACATCATTTTTTTGTAATTTGTAAATTGGTAGTTGAAAAAAAAGGGAGAGGGGATATCTGTTTATACTATATTATTATATAAGATGTCTCAGAAAATAATAAAATTTGTAGTTTTTTTTAATGTCATTTAAACAATGCTGATCTAGATCTGTACTTTACTCAGTTATCATGCTAAAAAAATGTAGGCCACTGTGAATAAATTATAGCCTATTGTCTCTAAATGAGGATTAAAAGAGCTGAATTAAATCAAAGTGCACTAGTCGTTCACTCACATCGTTTGGCAAGGTGAAACTGACAAGTCTAGAAGAGAATTTGCTGCATCCAAATCTGTCTTTTGCTTCTTTGGGTGTTGCAAGCCGCAATGAATCTTAACTTGTCTACTGTCTTTCTTGCCATGTCATACTTTTTACTGGTTGGTACCCAGTCAGGACCAGTTTGGACAAGCAGGAGTAAACTGGTTGTCCTTATTAAGAGAAAAAGAAAATCTACAATTTTGGATGTGGGACATCAATCTGTTTTCTGAGAACTGAACTTTCAGCAGGCCCCACCTACTCTTAAATGTTTCAGAAAGACAACGAAAACAAAATATATTAGCAAGCCAAGACCATCCCTAACCCTCACTCTACCTCAAATCCCGTCGTTATGCCTAACCCTTAACTTAAAACACGTAATTCTAATCCTCTTCCTTTCAAGCACAAAACAAAAAGAGTGTGAGAGTTCGAAGTGATCGGAAGAAGAGAATTCTTCTCCTACGCTGTAGGCTACTAAGCCATTTACAGTGAATGACAATAGATCCTACGGAAATTGAGTGAAAGCACGCCTGGATCTAGATCTGCTTATAAATGTGGTTGAAATTTGAGTGTAAGGAAAATGACTGGCTTTCATCATAATATTCATTATTAAACTGACAAGTACCGGAGGCAAACAAAGTGATGACTGCTTCAGCATTCGTGTCCATGCCCTGCTTTCGGCTGATGGCCTTCAAAAGTTCAACCACAGTCGATGCTGGCGTTCAGTCAGTTACTTCACCTTCTCTCTCTCATGTACACGGGTATACTGGGGAATCTGAGTTGCTTGTAGGCCTATGTATCTTTTTCCACCAAGCGAACGTGCACCTTAAAAAAAAAAAATCTTCACATTGCCAGGCCTAGATCTAGCCTCCATAGAAACCGATCCACGAGCCAAACTACATGACGGAAAATCAAAACAAACTTCGGTGTCACATCCTGCGCATTCTGCGGTGGTATCACTATCGGTCGATTTGCACTGCGAGACACGGGAGGCCCCGCGAACCAGTCAGCGGCGAGAGCTAAAAGTAGGTCACTGTGGTAAACAGTGGCATATGTATGTCACAAATCCCAGACTGGGAGATGTAATAAGTTATGACAGGACAACAATCACGAACGAACAAGTTTAACACTTAACAGAACAACCCATCAGACTCACACATTTATTAAACATAATTATACAGATAATAGCGCAATTACATACATTATATTATTGAATTTAACTGCCGTACAACGGCCTTATTCCCACATGCACTCTTCCTCGGATCCACAACCCGGTAGTTACTTCCTAAAGACACTTCGGCCTCAGCCTCTCCCCTCAGGGTCTTAATAGCACATTAATAATTCACTGGCACCGCAGTCTCTCAATATCACCTTCCTATTGTCATACACCTTAGCATTCCACTAGCACCTCAGCAGGGCAATAGCACATTATCATTTCAATAGCCCATCAACATGGCAATAGTACATTATCATTTCAATAGCCCATCAACATGGCAATAGTACATTATCACATTCACGCTCATATCTACGTCCCTGTCCGTGGCCAGACTGCCACGACTTTATGTGCCTCTACTGTCCTGCACCGACAGCCTCACTCTTGGCCTATGTGTGGCCTCCGGCCCTATGCTGGCCT
This sequence comes from Onchidella celtica, assembly GCA_963931925.1. Lineage (NCBI taxonomy): Eukaryota > Metazoa > Mollusca > Gastropoda > Systellommatophora > Onchidiidae > Onchidella > Onchidella celtica. The sequence goes on along the minus strand of OZ007574.1, from coordinate 36,930,782 downwards.
ATCCCCTGTGCTCACCGAGGTGGCTCTTTGGCCCGTCCCCGACACCTACAAGAATAACATTACATTGGTATAACACCATACCACTTCTATTCACTCCACCTCTCCTTACAACCCATGAAGCGTACACACAATAGTTCACATTTCACTCACCAAACATCTTACGGTAACACACCTCCATCGTAGTACACAATACTCACTCGTGCTACAAATCCATGAACTCAACTTTCATCTATCGCTCATGGCGCACATTGCTATATCCAATATCAAGGACTTCCACATTCCTCACATATACTTATTTACATCATGGTAATAGACGAATATAATACATCAATCATAATTATCACTCATCGTTTCACCTACCAGTCATCACTGGAAGAAACTCTCTCACTAGTCTTCCGACTGCTCCCCTTATGTTCGCCCACTGGGCTTTCTCTTGCGTCCGCTCTTTAGGACGTTCTAACTTGCAGTGATAGTAATGCAGCGCTCTCGCCTCCTTCAGACCCCCACCACTCATAACATGCACGCTTTCCCCCACTTGTCTACGTGCGTTAATTTTACTCTCCTCCTTTCCCCCCGTAATTATTAACTATCGCTCACTCCACTCGTGACAATGTATACGTTTCAATATGAGAAAAGGCTTTCTTCGTGGTATATTATAAATTATAAACTGAGAAAACAGTTTCAATCAACCCCAAAATATGGAAAAACCACAAGAAGTTGATCCTCACACTCCCCACGATGCAGATCGCCCTTTCCAAGTAAAATAAATCGTGTCGAATCCCATTTTTGTGATGTGCTGATTTCAAATCTGTAGGCCCACAGACAAATAACGTAAATCTCGATCAATGGTTCAACATAATCTTGGATTCTAACTCTTCATTTTGCTATTAGACTGTATTAAATCTAATATTTCCTTGCTGGAATTAGCCTGTAGCTCAAGGGTGGCTAAACTATTATTATAGAGCCGCATACGATAAACTTCAGATGTTCGAGAGCCACCAATTTACACATACGTTTTCATTGTTACTTTCTCGTTTTGTCACAATTCTAAAATTTTATATAAATATTAAAAAATACGTCATATGTGCAGCAGTAGGCTATTTACTTTCGTATACAGTTTTTTTTAAATAGTTAATTTGCATTAGTTTCAGTGATCACAAAGTATACTTATGTTATATCATATTTTCAAAATCTTGCTGATGATTGTTTTAACTAAACTGAACTTATTAAATACGGCAGTGACCTATGGGAACAACTAAGAATATGCGCTTCCATTTCAATAACAAAATTAGACTGCCAAAAAGAAAACTAAAACGGTTTTTAAAAAAGAGAGAGAGAGAGAGAGAGAGAGAGAGAGAGAGAGAGAGAGAGAGAGAGAGAGAGAGAGAGAGAGAGAGAGAGAGAGAGAGAGAGAGAGAATTTTTAATGATATTTATTTATCTTAGTACATACTGTGATGAAAAACGGGCTCAGCCACGAGCCGCATATATTGAGGTCGGAAAACCTCGGTTTGGCCACGCTTGCTGTAACTGTTGAGGCCTAAAGGCCGTTTTGTGTTTGCCTTCCCTTTACGGTGCTCTCCTGTGAACTTTCTTTGTTCTCGCCTATGTTCTTGTTATTGACAAGATAATAAAGATCCTTGTTTCCCAAGGGGGTGGAAATATAAATTTTGCCATTCTATTCAGCTTCATTTCGGGGGGTGCAGTGTGGCATTAATTTAGGTAGTGGATCAGGAGCATCAAATATTATCCCTTCTTCGGTAGACTTTGAATACCCTCCACCTTTTTCTGCAAAGCAGCAAAAGGTGTTCTCCATTCAGAACAGAGAATTATCCCATTTGTAAAGCAGCCACAGTAGCTTATTATCAAGACCTCCTCGTCCTGAATTGATTACCCACCACTTGCACCCCAAACCACACATAGGCTAATATTGATAGCTACGATAATTTATTTTTGGGGGGGGGGGGTAGCCATGTTACTTTTAGTCTTGTTAACCACCTTTTGACAAACAGGGAAGAGGCAGAGAGATATAGAACGCCCTTTCTCTTTTAACCGCAGTAACAGCAATGGTTCGTGAGTAGGCCACAGTACAGCAATGTCAAAGCTCTGACCCTTTGATCCTTTTAGGCCTAGCGTAAGTGTAATACTGATTTTCTGTGGCTTTCTCACAAAATGAAAGCCATAGCGTAACATTCTTGATATGTATTCTGGCAAGATTCCAATTAAGACCGGGTCGTTTTACTGAAGAATTAGTGCAAGATTAGGCCTACTGGACAATACTAATTGTAATGGCAATGCCAGTTCACCAGCCGTTCCTATTTACCGTCGCGACCTCCTTTTGGCTGCACTGGCCCAATTTGTCCGATGGGATTCCTCGCTATACATACATACTCTCTGGTATAATTCAAAATGTTCTGAATTGTGGGATAAAGATCGAACAGTCAAAGTGCAGAATCGTTTCTTATCCTAAAGAAAATGTGTTAGTTTATACGGTGTAGTGTTTCACCCTTCACCGCACAAGCAAACCAATATGGCTGCTCACAGCTGATTGCATTCGCAGTTACCGAGACATTGTCTTTCTTTTGTTGTCCATTGTAATGCTATCAAGTAAACACCAGAAACCCATGGTGAATCTGCTGCACACAGAAGCTCTCCAATGAAAAGCTCGTGAGGTAATTTATAAAAGATTCACCTATTATGAATTTCAGCAGTAGGCTACTATTTACGCGACAGGCATGGTGGTGGGCTCCCAGTGTGACCAGGTCACAAACGCGACCAAAAACTTGAATAAATTGCTTATAACTTCCTAGTTAGTTATTGTAACCTTCGGCATGCGGCCATCCAATTTTGTTGCCCTGTTTCGTTAAAAAGTATTTTTGTTGTTGTTGTTGTGAGAGTGGCTGATCCCTGCTTTCTTACAAACTCAGTCAAGGTAGGCCTAAGTGTTACTGTTAGTGCTGGTCACAGTTCCAACCCCAGTGTCAACTCCTTACGTACTGATGTTTGCATTGTCACTCTGATGCTCTGGTAAAGGTACCAGTGCCAGCAGTGCAAGGCCTCTCTAGTTTTCCTTTCCTTTACCACTGCCTGTGTAATATTTATCATTGATTATGTGGAAGCATAAAAGATTTTAAATATATTTAGAGAATTATTTCTGCATTCCCCAGACACTGCAGTACAGTACCTGTGATCCACAGTAAACAAGAGACAGCTAACTTAAGTTGGACAGTTCACATTTTTTGTATCATGCATGGTCTCAGTGTCAGTGTTGGTGTTGACTCCAGTGAGAAGTTACAGTTTTGGAGCATAAAGTCACGACACTGAGAAAGTGCTGGGGCCACCCAGCCCTGGTAAGTGTATCGGATGGCACACTACTGAAAGTGATCCTAAAGCTGTCTACTGGTTCTGGTAAGTTGACAATGCCCACTTTGATTGCTAGCGAGGTATAAAGTATGATAAAGGGGCCAGTCAGTTGTTTGAAGTTAGAAAAGATAGAACAACCATTCTCCTGAAGAAATTATGTAGGTGGTTGCGCTTCAGTCCAGTCAACTGTCACACTGGGGTCTAGTGGTCGCAAGAGGGTCTATTTAGCTTAGTTGTTGTTGCATGAATGCATGTGTTGTCGCTCTACAATAGATTGTGGGGGTTTGGCTCTGCATTTTGTCATTTGATGACCTACATTCACTCTGACCAATTAAAAATATTGCTACCTCAACCATCAGTTCAACAACTCGAAGAAAAGAAAAGTGATCCCACACCAATTTGATCACTCTGTCTGCTGAGGCTAGAAATATTCTTGATACATGTATATGGCCAAAACGGTGAACACTGAAAGGCTACATTTTATTACCGTCAGTATTTACTAGACTAGATAAATGAACCAAATTTGATTCTAAATGGAAACGGAAAGTTTATTAAGGTCTCTGGCACAAACTAGTTAGCCCTCATGCTGCGGTAGGCGGGCCATCACAGGATTAGGAATTAAAATAAATATAAAAATGAAATTTTTGTCTCCAATCAGTGATCTAACTTTTGATTCCAAACTGACAGCTATAATTTTCTTGAGAACGAAGCATGGCTACGTGCCATGTCCCCCCCTCCCCAACCCCTTTAAACAAATAGTTTCATCCAGATTGGCACATATACTAATGAGCCAACTTGGGTTTTTAGGGCAAATTTCATTTCACAGCTTGTTTCTGATTGATTCCTAGACACGGACAACTGTAGGTGATGGTCAGTTTAGGAGAAAATGAGATAGTCTTGCAAATTTGTTGAGCAACAGTTTGCATGTCGATGCTGCGCCTTTTAATATAGTATGGGAATCCTTTGAAAGCTTTGTCTTTGTGATTTCAACCAGTGGTTCACTAGTTAACACATTCTTGTCATAATGCTTTGATTTAAAAGAGATCAAGAGAGCAATATGATAGTAAGTAGTTATGTCTCAAAGAGGACAATGACCTAATTGTGAAATCAAAGCTTGTGCCTTGCATCATATTTTCACTGTGCTGAGTGTGAGCATAGCGGACATATGGGAACACGGCATCATGGTGATATAGATTCACAGTGTCAGGGTTAATTTACGCATGAATTTTATTTATGTGATGAATTTTATGTTCTCCATGCCAGATAGTCAGTTTTTCAGGTTAACTCATGCTGAACAAACCTTTTAAACTGCATGCTCTCCACAGCATATGCAAGAGGTTTTTCAAGCTTCAGCAGCCTTCTTTAATAGGTTATCACTGCTGAAGGCAGTTCACAGACTTAAAAGAGAGTCAACCACATAAACTTTTAAGGTAGAAAGTAAAACCATGTGGTGCCCATTGGCCTGTGGATTAGGGCTGGGAAGAGAATAGCTTTGTGGTTAACTGTAACAACTGACAAAGTAAGTCCGGTTTTTAACGCGCTTGATTTTTTTTGGCGGCAGTTTGGGACAACCACTGCAGACAGGATGATGTCATCAGAATGTGGCAGTGACCCCTTTCAAGTTTGTTTAGGCGGATTGGAAAAGTCGGCCAGTAAACAAGTAATAAGTTCGTCAGATTGAAAAAATAATTGCATTTTTGAAATCAGTGCATCAAAAATATCAAAGACTGCACATATACACATCCCGTTTTAGTGAGTGCTTTGTTTAAAACATATATCAATTTCATGAGCATTACACAATTGATAGAACCAAATCTGAAAAACGAGTTGAAAAGTGAGTCGAGTCCAAAATTTGGTTAATCGGTTTCATCTGAATGTCTGGTTAACCGGTTCGCGAACTGTTTGCCCAATCCCACTGTGGATCGTTACCGATACTCTTATAATCTGTACATATGACACTCAGAGATAAGTGAACGCTGTCACAGGACTTTGGCCCCCTAAGTTATGGCGTAATGTGGGCCTGCCAAGGATTCTGTCCAGGGAAGGGAGAATAATAATAAATTTTATAACGAGAAATTTTACTGAATTTTGTCACAGACTTTCTGCCCATTTTCAGAAATGGAATGCTTTTATGAGTTTCTACCATTCTTATCGCATGCAATTATATACAAAGACTTCCAGATAAATGAAAAGATAGGCTTGAGTGCAGTTTTTTAAAATTTATTAAAGACATTATCTTTTTGGCGTCCTATTTTATCCTTCTCACTAAAATGTCCCATACCCTACTTGGTCCAGCACAATCTTTCATCTGTCTGTTGACAGTGGAAAGTTACCACGTCCATTAAATGCTGAGGAATCAGCAAAAGTTACGTACAATGGTAAGCAGTGGCTGTCTTTCTTGTTCACCAGATACCAATGTGCTGAAAATGCCGCCCAAAATACTGGCCAGTGCCATATATAGTCCAGGTGTATAGACATTATACATGGCATCCAAGCCTGTCTGTCCTTTTTAGAATGGCAGAATTGAGGTTCATCCCATAAATTTTTAACAAGATTTACCCTCGTATATTGTCAGTCTACAAGTAATGGTAATAATCATCTTTCCACATGTTTGATGTCATGGCAAGCAAAGAGTTTTGCTACATACTTATACTGTTCTCATCTTTTCATTAACGAAAGCTAATGATATATAAATGCCAAAAAACAAACATAAAACACGCGCAAGAACTGAACACAATATTTTAGTGACATTCATCTCAAGTTTTTTTGTCTGTTTATTTGATTCTGCTGCGGTTGTATTTGGCCATGAGAGAAAGGGCACTTTTAATTGTTTTTTTCCAGTTGGCTGAGATATATATTTTTGACTGTCGAATGAGTCATTTTAAAATGGTAGAAGTATTTGGATTGAATCTGTTTTAAGTTAATGAATTTATTGTCTTTTGTGTATCGCATATTTCCTAAAATCTGCAAGAATTACATCTCAGTGTGGCCATTCTTTCTTTCTTTAGGATCTGTGTGCCATGGATCGTTTGACATACCTCCAGCAGCAGTTGGTTCAAGCCATGGACTCACGCCTTACACATGAGTGCAGACAGATCATTGAAGAGTTATCTAATCCAGGCATCACCAGCCAGTTTCCCAACAGTCTCGACTGTTATATCAGCCCACATCAACATTCAACCCCGCTGTTACATGCCATCTCCAAGTGCCATGAGGAAGTTGCCCTCCTTCTTCTGGAGAAAGGATGTGATCCCTATGCAGATAGCAGTCCTCCAAAGGTGCCTAACATAAAGTCTATGAACCTAAAGGTATCAAAGACACTTTTCAGGGTGCTGGAAAAATCTGGCTTTGAGAGAGTATTTAAAGTAATACTTGAGAAAGCTGACAAGCTCATTGTAGACAAAAATGGAGACACTGCTTTGCACATCATAGTTAAGAAAAGACTTGTCTCAATGTTTGAAATTGCCACACAGTCCAAGTGGTTCACCACAATGTTATTGCATGTGAACAGCCAAGGTTTTCTTCCAATGCATGTGGCGGCCAGCTCCAACTCCATACTTTTCTTTCAAGTAATTTCCAGGAGCAGATCATCGTCCAGCTCTGCTTGCGACCAGACCTGCCTTCCAGCCTCCGAGAGCTGCGGGCTTGGCAAACATGCCCAACAAGCTCTTTGTAACTTGAATATAAGTACATCAGTGACAGGAAGCAAGGCCACAGTCTTACATATATCTGCGGGAGAGAGGTTATTACCAATGGTGAAACTGCTAATTGAACTGGGAGCAAATGTTAATGCCACCGACGAAACAGGAAAAACACCCCTAGTTGAGTGTTTAGATCAAAGAGGAGAGAAGAAAATGTCAGCATCTTCCCTATCTGATCTTCTCCAGGTGTGTAAAGTTCTGTTGCAGGCTGGTGCGAATGTAAATGTGAGAAGTAGGATCCGGTATTCTGAACGACGTTCCATGGCTTACGACGATGTTGTGACACCTCTTCATTTAGCAGCTGGCATTGGTGTGATAGATGTGATTGAGCTCCTTCTTAACAATGGCGCTGATCCAAAGCAGTTGAGTGGAGATATTGGCAAGATACCACTTCAGTTTGCTTTAGAACAGGGACATCATGATGCAGCATTGGTTCTGATGGCCCGTGAACTTTACCCTGAAGGATTCCTTGCTACCCATTTAGACTATGCTTTTAACTCACTTTTACATTCTGCGGACAGATGCAGTCGAGATATCATTAAGGGGTTGATGGAACTGTCATGCCCACTTGACAGACCCAATGTTAATCATCTGCGACCATTGGACAAAGCAATTTCAAGTAGAAATCTACATTTCGTCCAGTTATTATTGGCTTCTCAGCCTCATATAGTTAATGTCCATCTATATCAAGATCCCACCGCCTGCCCACCCCTTCATCTGGCTGCCTGCTCAGGAAATGTCCAACTTTGCCAGATTTTGCTTTCTTGTGGTGCTGATATATATTCAAGAGCATATGGCAAGAATATGGCCTACCGGAAAGCCTTCAAGTTTAATAGATTTGAAACTGGTGTTTATTTGTGTGAGCAAATGTCAAAGCCATTTTTCATTGCAGAAAAACAGGAACTCCTGAATCTAGAATACCCTTACGACCCTGATTTGGTTAAACGTCTCCACCACAGACTAGAAGAGATCCCAACTTTAGTTTCATCATGTCTTGATGCCGTCAGAAAAGTTGTCATTAGAAATCATCTCAGCTTTAAGAACATTCATAAACTGCCTGTCCCATACACTGTCATCAAAGCACTTAAGTATCATAACACAGATTGGTCATCTTCAGACAAATCCCAGAGATTGTTGAAACTAACGTATAAATCAGTTGAAAAATGAGACTGAGGTGTGGTAGGCATGTTTCTTGTTATTTTTATTTAAGGATATTCTTAAAGAAGCAATTCTTTCATCAAGAAGGTATAACTCTAGATCAAGGTTCCCACAACCGCAAACATTGATATCATTATCTAAGTCCTGATCACAAGCATTAGATAATTGTATAAAAGAAATAACTGTATGTATTGTAAAAACAGATACGAGCAGACATTAGTTCTGAGGACCAAATATAAAAATACGCATCACTATTTTGGGACCGGTTCATCTCCAGGAGTGAATTTTTTGTTTACTTTGGATCATGATTGGATTTGAACCATGATCTCTCCCCCACCCCCCCCCCCCCCCACCCCCCTTAAAAAATTTTTTTTTATGGGTACTCATTAGTGAGCGAGTTGAACTTGTGAAGTGAGGTAATGTTTAGCCAATACTGTCAGTATTATGACATCCTCTTAGTTGCCCTTTTCGTATTTTGTTTTTTTTTAGTTGCTGTTTGAAAACAGAAGGAATGAGACTGGTTACTACAAACGCTCATTATTTATCTACTTGCCACTGGTCCATTCAGAACCTAAGGGGTGAGCTCTTCCCGTTTTTCCGCTTCATCAAAAGAAGCTTCCGCTGGTAGTCCAGATGCCACAAAAATAATAAAGATCTCTAAACTGCAGAGGTCCACTCTAAAATGGCTGTTTCTGTCCTAACCTTCTACTAATTCAATGAGAGAAACTGCAACTGTAGCATGAAGAAAGAGGATGAGATAATTAACAAAAAGATGATCCGAAGAGAGCAAAATCCTCTTAACGAATTTGGCAGTAAAAAGGAAGAGTATTGTAAATTTTATCAAGGCACTCCGAGAATGCCCCAAGTCGAGCTTTCCCACTTATCTGTTGGGCGTCACAGGGTGTAAAAACCTGCAAAAAAAAACCAGCAGGTGACTTCCAGCACCATGATTTTGTTCCACACGCTCTTTCATCAGGGGTCAGTCAAATGAGAGACACATGAAATTGTTCTGGTACTTCAGTTTTCCTACCGCAACTTGTATTGTCACCTTGAAATCTGTATAAGACGATGAGAAAAGGAAAGATACAATGCTGTTGGGTTTCGATTAGAAGAGTGTTGTGTAGATGATGGAATTACACTGTACATGTATTTGCTTTGGCTTGTGATGAAAAACTTCCGAGTCCATAGCTTCTCCTTCTTTGTCAGTGATTGTTTTAAAGTAAGATTTCATATGTCACTAATAGCAGTATATGAAAACTGAAATAGATCTAGATCTAACACTTTTGACCTGACGTTATTTTCGTCAGGCAGCGATAATCACCAGCTGTCATAACGGGAGGAGTTTGATCTAAGCCCACCAAAGGTCTGATTGGAACACACTGCATACACAGTGGCCTTGTAATAACTCAGCTGCAAGCTATTTACATTATTGTAGAGATCCAGATCGCAGATGTGCAGGTTTTGATGAAATACACACTTGTACGCATCATGTTTCATTGTACCTGAAACTGATTTAATAGGTCTAGATCTAGACCTATTAGGAAATACTTTGTAATAAATTGCCTTTTTTCTTCTTTACCTGATATTATGATTTTGATCCTTCAATTAATTGATACTAGGTCAATTTAATTTTTGGGCTTACAAAATCTGTGCAGTTCAGTGATTTATTTACTGAAATTAGCTGGGGTTTGCTATTAGCTTTCTTTTACGATAATGTTTTTCAGCTGTTTTAGTTCGCCATTATGTTGAAAAAGTGTAGTGAGTTTTATTCATTTTGCTCATTTCAAGATGTAATTTTATAACGTGATGCATGCATGTCCCCATTCCATATTTCATTTTCATGTATGGTTTGTTCATGGGATCCTTAATGCTGTCTCGGTGCCTCACTGATACTTAATTTATTCCTATGGTAAAATTTTCTGAAATCTGCTAATCATTGCTGTTTTTGTTTTTTTTCATATCAGTGTAATAATTTTTTTTTTAATTTCATGGTAATTTGCGGTTACTGTTAATATGTTTGTCTTTTTATACCTCAGTACATTATTATTCAGGAATTTATTTGTTCAGAAATTTTATTTTCATCTTAAGTTATGTATTATACTATCCGCGCATTCACACCAGAAGTCCGCTTTCATGCATTCTTTTTCTGAATGTATGTTATCGAACAACTGTACGTTCACACCAGAGAATGCCAGACTGAACATTAATTCTTCACATGCCTGTGTATCGCGTTGCCCAATGTTGAGGCTTGATTTCACCCCTTTTGCACACTGTGTATTGTCGTATCACACCAACATACAAGAGTTCACGGGACATATTTTAGGGCGGCTATAAAAAAGATTTCATGTACGAATGTTAATGTTCGGAAACAATCGAATACAAGAGTTTGGTGAGAACACTAATAGGTGAGATAATAATGATTTACGCCATCCGTTCATGAGTCGCACAAAAGTTAAACGAATCTCTAGTGTGAACATGAGGTTAGAAGACTCCATAATTTTGTTACCCTTATTGTTAAATGTATTTTTTTATATTTTTGTGTGTTATATTTGTTTAGGTGAATACCCTGCATTTAATTATTCCATATCACTTTGGAAATAAACGCAAATGTGTAGTCGCCCGACAAAATGAGGCACATGTCAGCACTACCTGATTTGAGAAAATTGTTAAATTAAAAGGCATCATAGGGTCTGCACAAATGTAGTCGAAATCTTTATAAAAGGCTGAACTCAGTTAATTTTAAATTTCGAGTGCTGTGGTAAAAATGATAAGAGAGGGCTCTGCTTGTTAAGGCCATCGTTTTGAAGCATTAATTTGTGAATATCTGGACAGAGGGGATACATTCTATGTCAGAACAGTGTGAAACAGATAGGATTTCTGAAACATAGGCCAGTCATATACGTCAATAAACTGCAGATATGATAGGCCTCGGAGACGTGTACTTGAATTTGCCCATTACTGACATTTAATTGTTTTATTTCATGTACCTACCAGTGGTTCAGGTGTATTTTGCTGAAATATATGCATATTTTATTATTATTTGAATGTTTGCACTCGATGATTAAGGATATTTCACACTGTGACTTAAGATTTTTATGAATTTCATTGCTATTGTCAGGAAAATGAGATTGATCCTGGCTATTTTACACCATCATTTATGATTTATATGAATTTCATTGCTGTTGTCAGAAAATGCCACTGATATTTAGGTGAATTTGAATTTCATTGCCATTGTCAGAAAATGCCACTGATATTTAGGTGAATTTGAATTTCTTTGCCATTGTCAGAAAATGCCACTGATATTTAGGTGAATTTGAATTTCATTGCCATTGTCAGAAAATGCCACTGATATTTAGGTGAATTTGAATTTCTTTGCCATTGTCAGAAAATGCCACTGCTTGTAAATATTTCACACAATGACTTAAAATTTAGATGAATTTGAATTTCATTTGCCATTGTCTGAAAATGCCACTGATTCTAAATATTTCACACTGTGACTTAAGATTTAGATGAATTTGAATTTCATTGCCATTGTTAGAAAATGCCACTGCTTCTAAATATTTCACACTGTGACTTAAGATTTTGATGAATTTGAATTTCATTGCCATTGTTAGCAAATGACACGGCGTGTGGATATTTCGCACTGTCACTTAAGATTTATATTAATTTCATTGCCATTGTCATAAAATGCTACTGGTCTGATGTGGGAAACAGGCTGCTAAAGTATTTTCAACTTATAAATGAAAAGCATTTCTGTTGCTGAATTTTCTGTACATAAAAAAGATGTGTTCTTTGAAATATTCTTTTCATGGGAACAAGAATCCCGTATGAGTCCTTTGCCTCTCTTTTCTGAACACCTTGGCATTAATTTCATACTTTCCCATTTTGTTGTTTGCTGTTTCATTTCTCTCCATTCGGTGTTGGAGAGCTTTGGAAAATTTGTATGTTGTATTTGTCTGTCCTCAACCAGAAATGATGCAGTATGGTGTGACTAAGTTACTATTACTGCCAATAAGTTTTGAAGTTTTCATTAACTACAGTTATTTTTGTCACAATTCAGCTGTTTTGCCATTGGAGACAAATTGAATGGTTACAAATGTATGTTTTAATATAGCTGTCCTTAGTTTTGAAACACATTATATCCAGATAAGTTGAAGCTGGAGAACTGTTTTTATTCATTATGAATGTTGCACGGTTGTACTTCCATTTATTTATAATTTGATGTTATTTGTTAATTGTATAATATATTCATTTTGTTCTCATATGTAATAATATTAAGTCATAATCATTTAGATGAAGTACATGTACTTGAAAAACAATTGGAGAATGCAGGGAAAATTAAACTATATTTGTGGTTTCTGTGGAGCAGTCAAAGTAAGATCTCACAAGAGCAGTTGGAATTTGTAAGTTAATAGGGGGGCAGGTTAAGTGCCTGACAGTCTAATGGAAGTGCCTTTATTAGTATTATTAAATTAGTTATTACTGTGTTTTGCTTTTTTCATGGGCCTGTTCATGAATGTTCTTCCAAAATTAGGTGTTACAGAAAATCAATTTGTCAGTCTTTTTTTTTTTTTTTTTGGCAACAGTTTTGTGGTATCCCCATTTGTTGTTTTAACCTTATTAACTTGGTTTCATTTCTTTTGCATTCTTTTTGTTTTACTTATACTAGCATTGGCTCTCTCTCTCTCTCTCTTCATACTTTCAGTTTGCATATTTGGTGAAAGATATCTATATCTTGACATAATAAGTGTATGTGGTGCAAGTTAAACGAGGGGTTCCCCATCTTGTTTGTCCCTATTGTCCCTGGCAATCTTTTCGAAAGTAAATTATTATTCAGTTTCATTGTGTGGTCATAATGTTCGGTGTTTACACATTATCTTGCATTCTCACCAGCCATGAGCGATGGCTTCGTGTTTCATAGTTTGAGCAATGACTCAATAAACAGTTTTTCCCAGTCCTGACAAGCAGTCAGTATACTTGTACGCCATATGTTTTGTGCACCTTCTTTTTTTTTTTTTGAGCTGATCAAAAGTATTTTTTCAGGACTTTGTATGAACCCTGTAGTGCTATTGCAACTAAACAAAAAAAAATATATCCCCTGAGTCCTCCTACGGTGATTGAAGTTATATTACAAAATGAGTGATTTTAGTCGAGGTCTACAGGGATAGCTGAACAGTGAACACAGTTCAGTATTTTTCCTATATATACATTAGCCATGTAGAATACGGCTTGTTGAAGACTTCCGTGGATTCGCCGCCAGGCGGCAGCGTGAAATCAGTGCACGCTGAATTTGCTGGCTGTCTCATCTTATTCAGCTTATTGTATCTAGTATCTTTATTGGAACTCAGATTGTTTTGTAAATGTTGCATTCAGTTACCATTTCAGTTTTCAGTTTATAATCCCAGGGAACAATCTCTCAATATAGAAATAGTGAAGGAAAGAACTGGCAAGAGAAAAAAACAACACTTTTACACATAGAGCCGTTTTAAACCCATGGGCTCACTGAGCAGTTGTTTAAGTGGCTCTGTAAAGTTTACATTAGTTTTTGAAACCAGGAAGAAAATCCTATTGCTTTGCCCTGGGGCCCTTAATGGTGTCAAGACGACCCTATTTACACACGCAGATCAAAGTGTCTTGTCCCCGGTCAAACATGCGGGCATTATTTAGGCCTATATCTCCAATAATACAGTGACATGGTTTCAGCCCAGATACCGATAATATTGCAAAGCCCTTGATATGTTCACAGGGGGGTATTTTTCTTAGATCAAATTGACCATAAATGAAGTCTTCTTCCGAAAAGAACATGTGCATGTATACCTTAAGTATGTGGCATGTACTGTGAGAGTATTCATAAACTCATTATCATTCATTTATATCACAACTGTTTTTATCAGAGACGTATACCCATCTGAATTTACATTTATTCCAGCCATGATATAATTTTTTGTCTCTGCAATTAATACGAAGCTGCCAATGTTCCAAAGTAAACAACAAGCCAAAATTCTGAAATAAACAACCTGCTCAAGTAACCATGATGGCTAATTTAACGAAATATTTAACAAAATATCCTGCCTGAGTGAGTCCCCCCACCCTTTTTTTCTCTTTTCTTTTGTATTGCTGTCTAAAATGTGGAATTAAAAAATGTCCATATGTATTCGCAAATTATCATTTGACTCAATTTCATTTTTCTCTTGCATATATTCTGAGTTCTTTGAATTTAATGTTTAGGAGCTATATTTTTTGTTATTGTATTTTGCTTCACTCATAGTAAGATCATTTTCAAAAGGGCTTCCTTTCCATTAAGAAAGAAAGTTTGGCTGATGTGGCCTGAATGTATGAAAAACAGTGATCAGTACAATACAAACAGAATTACATGTAAATATTGCTGTGAATCGTGAAAACATTAAAATTCATCCAAATTGAACAAAGGTGGATCTGTGATAATGAAGCATGGCATGGTAATACTATGGAAATAGTGTATTGTTCTTAATGAATGCCTATGGATTTGATTTGAAAATTGAGATATGGCCTTTGGGGATTTTTTTTGTTTTTGTGCTCCTCCAAATTCCAGTTCACTTCAATACATTGCATTGCTGATGGAGGCCTAGTTTATAAAAACTAGAATGGAACTTGGTGTATTATCACCTTGATTCACAGTAAATGTAATGATTCTTCTTTTTCCATACCGCGTGTACATGTGTTTCTTCCGCAGTCTGTTCCGTCACTCTGTGTAGTTCATCATCAGCTGTCATGAATTTGATTGAAAGCATGTTTCAGTTGAGTAAATTTGGAGACAGCATGAAACATGAGAAGTACTGCTATTTCACACTAATATCAGGATTTTGTATGTTTGAATGGTTGTTTTAGCATTGCCAGTGCTTTATTCACATGATTTCATTTCTTTTGCATTGTTTTCATTTTACTTTTTGTCTTCTCTCTATACTTTCACTTTGCATATTTAGTAAAGGTTATGTTTTTCGTGACATGATATGGAGATTCTCATCGGACGCAGTTCTCTATGATCTCAATCTTGCAGTCCATAGAGCTTTATTTCTATTTCAAATTGAAGTACAGTGTAGTTTATTTGTTTGACACACTGTTTAGCTTACAGTAACCAAGGATGTCCTAGCCACCTCCATTTTCTTAATATCAAACAAATAATATCCCTGAATATTATTAATGGTATTAATCAATAAAGAAGTTATATGTAATTTTTTTCCAACAATTTCTCAGTATCCCCATTTGTTGTACTACTTTATTAACATAGTTTCGTTCCTTTTACATTGTTTTCCTTTTACTTTTGGTCTTCTCACTATACTATCGTTTTGCATATATAGTAAAGGTTATGTTTTGCTTGGCATGATAGGGAGGTTCTCATCGGACACATTTCTATGATCTCAATCTCGCTGTCCATAGAGGTTCATTTCTATTTCAAATTCAAGTAGTTTATTCGTTTGATTTAGATGCACACTGTTTAGCTTACAGTAACCAAGGATGTCCTAGCCACCTCAATATTCCTATATGAGATATATTATGTCCCCGAATATTATTAACGGTATTAATCAATAAGGAAGTTAATTTTGTTTCCAACAAATTTTTGGTATTCCCATTTGTTTTATTTGTTTCATTTCTTTAGCATTGTTTTCATTTTACTTTTTGCCTTCTCTCAATGCTTTCAATTTGCACATTATTTTAGTAAAGCCACTAAGGGTTAAGTTTTTCTTTACATGATAATAATATGGAGATTCTCGACATTTGCAGTTCTACAATCTCTCGATCTAGCTGTTCATTTCTTCAATTCTATTTCAGATTCAAATGATTTGTTCATTTGATTTAGATACACACTGTTCAGCTGACAGTAAGCAAGAATGACCTAGCCACCTCCATTTTCCTACATCCCTGTATATTAGCAGCTGTGTTCATGAATAAGGAAGTTCATTGTCCATAACCCTACAATGTTAGTTACGTAAGATGCAGATGGCCAGTTGAATGCTTGGTGATTATTAGTCGAGATTTATAATATATATGAACATGTATTATTACATGTATTAATATCAAACACTGTTCGATGGTGCACATTTTGTTTTGTCGTGAAATTAAAACTAGCTGTATAGTCCCTGAGACTTTTTATTTTTAATTTTATTGTGAAACTCGCCATTGTTGTTACTGTTGTTGTTAATTACTGTAATGATTGTTTTTATGGTTGTTGGTATAATGGTAATGATGGGTTTTGAAACATTGGCCAGTCACTTCTCGACGGCCCTACGTGAAAAAAATCATCACCGTCCCCAAAGACTAGTAAGTAAGAAAATCGAAAATGCAATGTTCATATTCAACTACATTCAAAACTGCATTGAATGATCTCAAGCTGAAAAATTTTCGAATAGCAAACTTTCAAAAAACCATTGTAGCCAGACCAGTACACTAAAATGAAACGGATTTTTAGCTTTGCTTCTCCTGAAAAGTAGCCAAAACCGATCACTGTACTAAAGTTTTAGGGAACTGTGACGAAATATTAATTTCAGCTTGTGAAAAGCTGACAAAATCATAATTATTGCACATCTTGGGACCTCATAGACCATTGACATAAACGTGTTTAGATTAAAGAGAACAACACAAATTTTATATTTTAGCAAAAATGTTCAACAGTTCTCTCTTTATCGTACTATAATGTTAGAGGGTGAACATGTAATCATGAGAGGCTTTTTAACTGCTGGGCCTTAAATTCTACGAAGTATAATATCACGCACAGAAAAACATAACGGTGTACAAACGTGGACATGTCTTAAAAGGTTACGAAGTTCGCTATCTGTTTAATACTTTCGTTGATTCTGAGCCACAGCTGAGCTGAACAGAAGAAAGTGTTTGACATTTTGAGCCGGAAAAATAGAAAAAGACGCATTTCCAACCAGTAGAATAAAAAAGCTTGACAGGAAATTTCCTTCTTGGTCCCAATTTACACATTGGTGCTCGAAATTCAATTTTAAAAATCACATCTGTGTATTCCTTCCCCGAGCCTGGTGGCCAACTGGTAAATTTACAACACGTAGATTTGTTTTGTCATTTCGCACAGTATTACCTTGCATTGGTTTCAATTTCATATTTCGTTGCATTTTTAGACGGCATTCAAATTTAGATTGGAAGCGCACTAGGTCGTGTTTTTCTGTCGGCCTTGACTGGAACTTGCTTTGAATCAAATAAAGAGACAGATTGTTTCAATTTCAAGAGGACCTTAGGCTCCCTTTAACCCCATAGTCTTCAAGACCGAGACAAGGTTGACTTGTTTCTAGGTCTTTCTTTCAGGCGGTTCGCTGCTCTTGGGATTTACACCTCACTTTTCTTGTTAGTGTTTTTGTGGTAGAGATTTTCTCGTTAAATTTTGCCTAGGTAGCACCGCAGTCGTGTTTGCTGCATCATTATAAAACCACCGAAAAGCTGTGGGTTACAGCAAGGCTTGAAGCAAAGACAAAATACGGGGAAACTAAAAGTTGAATGTAGCAAAGCCTTTGTCGGAAATAATACAGAGACGATAGATTTTATTGTAATAATAATAATAATAATAATAATAATAAAGTTCATTTATATAGCGCATATCCAAAGATGCTCTATGTGCTTTACAAAACATGCAAAAACAGAACAAATCTCATTCCTAACAACTGACAACACACTCAAAGGCACACACACACACACACCAACACTATCTCTCCCTCCTCTCTCTCTCTCTCTCTCTTTCTCTCTCCTTCACATACACACACAAACACACAGACTATACATCAAAGTGTTTTCTGAAGAGATAGGTCTTCATTTCAGACCTAAAAAGTGCCTCGCTTTCTATGCTTCGAATATTTGGTGGTAAGGAGTTCCATACAGCTGGTGCGCACACAGAAATCGCTCTCTCTCCAATTTTTTGTTGTTTTAGCAAATTTAGATTCTAGTAGTTTTTTTTATCAGGAGATCTTAATGCTCTAGATGGTTTATATGGATGAATAGAGTTTATAAGATAAAGAGGATCATTGTTGTACTGACATTTGTGGCATAACACTGCAATTTTAAAATCTATCCTTGCCTTTACAGGGAGCCAATGAAGACTAATAAGCAAAGGTGTAACATGTTCTCTTCTTCAACGTTGTTTAAGTATTAATCGAGCAGCACTGTTTTGAATTCTCTGAAGTTTGCTAATTTGTTCTGCTGGAAGGTTTTTGAGAAGAGATGTAGCGCATTGTCAGATCTGGTTTGCCTCGGTTTTGAAGTGAGATGTATCCTCGAGCTGTAGCGAGACTGAAACGAGTCTGCCTCACGTGCTTATTCAAGAATGATCCAGTTTGGGTCCAAACTGACGCAAAACAGACTTGACTGACTCACTGCGCATCCAGCATATGGTTTGGCTGGCGCAATCATTAGGCTAATGTACATGTACATTATGGATACAAAATGAATACAATGTTAAATTCAACTTGGCAGGGTACAATGCATTAACTCATTCCCTACGGTAAGCCAAAATATTCGGCTCGCTGATTTTCACTTCATTACAGACAGCCGAGCAGACACCGATTTTCCAGCACTAATATCCAAGCCAACTTCTGGAACTAATCCCACCCTGGTTCATTGATTTTCCTTGACTTTAATGTCTAATGTATTATGTCTTGTGTTTATACTGAGTGAAAGGAAAAACATCTTTGAATTGCGTCTAAATTTCAAACTGGATAGTGTTGAGTCCACACCCACAAACGTTACGGAAGGGAATGAGTTAAGATGACTGTAATTACAGTGAGCGCAATGTTTATAAAAGATGGACAAATGCAGCCAACAGTCGAAGTCAGAACTTCTACGAATGGTCTTTTCAAAGAATATTATTAGGGAGTCGTTGTCTAACAGGGAACGGGATTTAATGACACAGTTACTATATTTAAATTTACCGATCACGTCAAGGGACATTCGAACTGTTCAAGGCGGTGGTTAAGCACATTTGTTATGGACTTTGTAAGGGCCATTCGAGGCGCAAAGATCAACTGCACATGAAAAGTATGTACAAAGTCCGTGACTGTGCTTAACCGCCGCGTTGAACAATTCGAATGTCCCATGATGTAGTAACTATGTCATTCATTCAATCCCGTTCCCTATTGCAAAGCCAAACAGAGAAACTATTGAGTAGTCATGTTCACGATTCAAGAATGACTTATAATGTAAAGCACCAATTGCCCCTAACAAAAGCCCTTTTGAAATTGCTTGTAGTACCATTACGAAATACATTATTTCATTACGGTATCTACTCTAATCCGGTTGGACTCTTATATAAGTAATTGTTTCATAATCAACTGGTACGCCATGAAAATCATGATTGTCTGTCCACTTCCGAGGTTCCTGAGCGTGATGTAGATTGTCACCGGGATATATGCAGGCAAACCCGATGTCCGTCTTCTCATGTGACGTCATAAAGGGTGTTTCTGATTGGTTCAAAGTTTTACAGATAAATAGGGTTAGGGCAGAGGTTTCTGTACAGCCTGTCACAAGTCGGGTAAGCAAGGACAGTAGAAGTGAAATTTGAAATTCACTGCATTTTTATTACCTGTCTGCCTGTCTGCCTGTCTGTCTGTCTGTCTGTCTTGTCTGTCTGACTGTCTCCCTCCCTCCTCTCTCTCTCTCCGTCTCTCTCTCTCTCTCTCTCTCTCTCTCTCTCTCTCTCTCTCGGTTTGTGACCTACGCCCTCATTCTTATTACCTGGGAGTAACAAAGTTTTCATTTGCGAAAATAAATTTTTAGGATAATATGTAGCCTAATCAATAATACAAATTTCAGGATACTGTATAAAGTGACTCTTAGGAAAGCATACACCAAAAATGTACTTTAGAACAAGATAAATTTTAGGACAGGGTATACATAAAATGAACTTTAGGATAGCATTTGAAGGAGCTTAAAAAATCACAACTGCCCTAAAAAAAAAAATTCCGCCGGACTTCCCAATGTATACAATGTTAAAAATAATGCATTTTTACGTGAATTCACTGCTGCCTCACATTAAAAAGCTTTTGTTCGTGAATAAATTCCTATGTTTATTTAAAATTGAATTAATCTGCGCTCTCAGCTTTGTTTTAACATGTCAGTGTAATCTTTTTAGTAAAAAAAAAAAAGCAAAAAAATACTTCCCATTTCGAATATGATATAATTATGAAGAAGACACCATTGTCGCCGATTGAAGTTCAAATTCCGTAAAACGGAGACTGGATTTTGTATGTAACAGTCACTAGAAACTCATGGGGGAGCCGGACAACAGAGAGTCTTCAGAGAACAAACCCCCCCCCCCCTTGTTCAAGTGTTTCGGCCCTGAACTCCTTACACTCTAAGGGGGCCGGGCCACACCTAGGTCATGACTCCCAGGTGCCTCTCTGACGCCGATTGAAGTTCAGATTCCGTAAAACGAAGACTGGATTTTGTATATATTTAGAACTTTATTTCAAGGGTTCGCCTTACACCTCACTTACCTTGTTTGTTCGCTTTTTGTTTTTCCCACTTTCTTGTTATGGTTTTTTTTATTTTTTTTTATATAGAATTTTTGCATTTTAATACCCGTGTCAGAAATTTCGATGAGAGTTTGCTATGGTGCAGTTTCTCTACCAGGAAACGATTGCACAGCTCACTGACATGCTCGTGTTCTACCATTTTCGTGCCAACACATAAAGGGGGCAATCACTTTAATAATAACAACAAAGATACTAGATACCATAAGCTGAGACATTCCTTTCATCGCACCTCTAAAACAATCGTGCACACAGTTTGCACGCTGATCGGGCACGGGCCGGGGCACATGGAGCATTGCATGAAAAAAAAAAAGGCTTGATGAAATGAAAAATTTAAAATGTTGATTTGTTACATACTGCCACTATAATTATATAATTACAAAATAAGTGACTTCAATAAAGGCCTACAGGGATAGCTGAAACTTCATAAACTTCAGTATTTTTCCTCAATTTGGTTTTGTAAAATACGGAATATTTCAAGACTTGAGTGGTCAGAAATCTGTGCATGCTAAACACGCTAACTGTCTCGTCTTATAGTATCTGGTATCTTTGGTAATAATCATCATTTTTATTATCTTATTATAAAAAATAGTGGCAAGAGTGATTCACTGTGGTGCATTTTTTTTTTTTTTTACTCAACGCTTCAGCCTAATGACAGTTTCAAAAATTATTTAAACTTAATTTTCTCAAGTGTAAACTAATCTAACCCAATCGTGTTTTTGGTCAATCACATGTGTTTATTCAAGTTTCTGGCAATATTTGTTTTAAAAGTTGTAAAAACGTAAAATACAAAGATCTCTTTCCACCCTTTAATAAGCAAGGGGAGAGACTATATTTGATAATAATGTCCAGACGAGTTCTGAAGCAAGACTGTGGATTACTATGGGAAACTGTCTAAATCCAGCAGGGTTGATCCCTGGTCACACCGGGCACCTCGTCTGGTCATATTAAAAGACAAAGTAATAAAACAAAGTGGTAAACACCCGAATTTTATGTCGAGCACCATAAAGACATCGAGTTTTCGATTAATAGTTCGCAACTTTTTTTTCTTCCCATGAAAGACGAAATGAATTGTTAATAAATTCTTCATTCATATTAACTAGGTTGAACGAAATAAATGAACTCTGTTTGATCCGTGTCTCTGATCACTTCACAAGATGCCCTGTGCGAACACTTCTGCATCTTTACTTTCACCCGCCAAGCTTAATAGTAGGAGGGCCAAGCCGTCAGATGGCCGGGAACCTTGCACAAAAATAATTATATACTCCTGATTTTGCTATAGGAGAACCACTTTGGGCAACTGAAAATGCCGGATAATAAAAGGTGGCAACGCTAAGAAATTCCTCAAGAATACCCCCTACGTGACATTACAGATTAGCGCTCTTTTCAGCCAAAATGACAGTAATAAAGTTGTACCCAGCCAAATATCAAAGAGATACCCAAGCTTAATATACATCAAATTAAAAAGAATCCAATTTCTTGCCACATGAAAATTATTCGTACTGATTTGGATAGTGCCATAATTATAAGTCACTATAAACATGGATCCGAAATGATTTATTCGAAATTTTCAGATTTTTTAATGTGTACAGAGTTCTGGACCCATGATATGCAGAATAATGAACAAATAATACATTTGAAGTTTTCAATTCCTGGTCTGTCTATTTGAGAGTAAGTGTGTAGAGTATTAAAGCTTTTGGTAGAAAATCAAGAAAGTAGTGAATATTTTCTTACCTCACCCCCGTTAAAATTGAGCTAGATTATGTAAATAAAATTGGGGACAAAATCGCGGCTACATACGCAATGCCACCTTATAGCCAATTATATCCGGCAGTTTCTTACGCCCAGGGGATCACTTTAAATGAAAATACAACAAACAAGAGTATATGTTTTAGTGCAAGGTTCAACGCTTATTTGAAGAGATAGAGCAAGTTGGCCCCCCTACTATAAGGGGATATCATACTAAGCCCGGTCAGACACACTCAGCTGCTGGCAGACAAGACGTGCACATCATACTTAATTTTCCTATATTTTCTTAGTAAATCCGGGAGACCCTGGTCAGACACAGTCAGCTTCTGCCATTATTTATTTGGTGTACATTAATTTTGCTATCAGCATCTAACAGTGTCTGACAGGGCTTGGTATGATACCCCCCGCAGTCCGAGGCACAGGGTTGAGTTACGCTGGGGTAGTTGCGTTGCGGGAGGTGTTAAGTTTTGTAAGTTCAAAGACCTCCAGATTTTCTTGAGTGATTTGGCTCGACATCGTGCAAAAAGTGAGCTCAGTTGAGAAAGAATCTTCCTTGGCCATCGGAAAGAAATCGATCATTGATACCCCATTCTTCTAGTTGATCCTAAAAGGTGTTATAAACATCCAACATGCCGACGAGCCGTGGGATCAGTTACCAAACTCCATGGTGGTAAATTCAAATTATACAAGATTTATAATCACAGAATAGGAAACTAATTTAATATGTATTGATTAGCTGAGGCTCCGTGCATTGCCAGGGAAAAAGCTACTTCTGCCTCTCCTCCATGTACACTTCTATTTCTTTCCCTATCCATCCATCCCTCCTCGATCTCTTTCTCTATCTCTCTTTCAGCCCTCTCTTTCTGACTCTCCCCCTTTCTTTCTTTCTCTCTCACTTGCTCTACTCTCCCTCTACCTCACTTGCTTTCTCTATCCATCCTCCTCCATCTCCTCTCTCTTTCTCTCCCTCTCTTGCTCTCTTTTTCCACCCTCTTCCTCCTCCTTCTCTCTCTTTTTCATCCTCTCCCACCTGTCTCTCTCTCTCTTGCGCTCTCTATCCACCCTCCTCTTCGCTTCCATTTGATCACATTCATAGCACTCAGATGGTTGAAGACTAGCCCAAAGTAAGATAACTAATCCGAGAGGCGAAATGCGGCCTTTATCGTGACGAAGCGCCGTTAAAATCAGACCCAAACTCAAAACTCCCCGTTTTGTCTGATTTAAATCAAAATCTCATTGTCCTATTTTCTTTTACATTTTCCTACAGATTGTCCATAACCAGCACAATGAAGGTCGCCATTGCTTTCCTCTGCCTGGTCCTTGTCGCCACAGCTTTTGCGGCACCAGACAAACGCTTCGTTCTGGACGATTTGAAGGAAGGTAAGGGAGAGAATTAAAATTTACAGAAATTTAAGGGGGACAACTTTGATCTTAATCTGTAGTCAATCGGTTCTCGACGTTCGTTCTTAATCATAATTATTGTCTTATTTAAATATAATTATTTAAAATCGTCTTGATTAAGCCTCATTAAAAATATCTTGGGTCATATTACCAGTATCTGTCAATCTAATCTATCTATCTATCTATCTATCTATCTATCTATCTATCTATCTATCTATCTATCTATCTATCTATCTATCTATCTATCTATCTATCTATCTATCTATCTATCTATCTATCTATCTATCTATCTATCTATCTATCTATCTATCTATCTATCGGTTGGTCTGTATGTACGTCTGTTAGTCTGTCTATTTGTTTGCCAGAGTGTTCACCCAATCAATCATTTCCCCATGCATTTACAAGTCAACCAATCTAATCCAATCATCAAACCATTTCTCAGAGGCTGCCAAGATCCTCCAGTGTGAATCAACTTTGGACCAACAAATGTGCGAGGCTTGTTGTGGAAACACCGACTGGTACCACCCATCCGAAAAGATTGCTTGTGAGAAAGCTTGCGGTATTTTGCCTTAAACAGGTCAGTAAACACCTTCTGGTTTCTACCACAGATTAACAATCAACCCAGTCCCTACCAATACCATAGCATGTCGTCGCAAGAATCGTTCACCTGCGCCATTTTGTTTTGCCTGACGCTACGTCAAGTTAGCACATGGGAATGATGTTGCTCCTTCGTAAATCCGCTTCATTATAATTACCGGTTGGCCCACTGGCTCTGGGAATACACAGATGTGATTTTTAAAGTTGAGTTTCGATCACCTTGTAATTCTACTCGCAGAGTCTTTTTATTCCGGCTCAAAATGTCGGAACATTTCCCTTGTTCAGCTCAGTTGTGGCTCAAAATCAACGAAAGTATTGTAAATATAGCGAATTTCAAGACCTTTTAAAATATACCCGCCTACCCTTTTACGTCTTTCTATGCATGAAATGATATTTAGTAGAATTTAAGGCTCAGCGCTTAAATAGGCTTTCGTGATTACGCTGGAGATCTCACTCCTTTTATAATTATGATGTTATAATACTGCATTGACTGCATTAGGTTCGCAATGTGAACACCTAAAGTTCAGATTAAATGAAATGAGAGTGGACCTGGCGAAATTGGGCTTTAGGTGAACGTTACTAACCTCCTGAAAAAAAAAATCAAAATAAAATATTTCTAAACGGTTTCAAACACACCGTTTTAACTGAATGCAGAAAAATGGCCATTTTTTCATTTCATAAACAAAACTTAATTTGCATAGAATTGTTGTCTATTTTCAAGGGGCATTCTCGGGAATTTGGTCTTTTACCTTAAGCCCGATTTCATCAGATCCACTGACATATTAAAAAAAAATTTGTGAAACGTAGACCTCGATTACATTATAATGTTAAAATACTGCATTGCGTGCATTCAGTTCGCACTTTAAAGATCCGAACTTCAGGCTGGATAAAATGGTGCGGCGAGATTCACCACGGACATCCTTGAAGTCGCAATAGTAGGGCCGGTGAATTGTCAGTCACTAGTTTCTACTGTTGCGAAAATGCTGATTTTTGTAGAGATAAAATACCTGTTTGAAGTGGTGATGGTGAATAATGATAATGGTTGAGGTGGCGATGATGATGATGGTAGTGGTGATGATGGTGGTGGTGGTGGTAGTGGTGGCGATGGTGCTGGTGGTGGTGACGATGGTGATGGTGGTGGTAGTGGTGATGATGCTGATGGCGGTGGTAGTGGTGATGATGATGGTGACAATGGTGATGATAATGGCGGTGATTGTGGCGGCGATGATGATGCTGGTGATGATGATAGGGATGATGATGATGATGGTTTTTTTTAAATAGAGTAGCCAGCAAAGTTTCGGATTATAGAATTGCATTGCCTCAAGCGCACAGCTGATCTCCATTATGGTTGAGGATCATGGCTAAGACGCTCTCGTATTTGTTGTTCTTGCTTTTGTTTTTGTTGTTGTGATATTGACAGGTACGATAGGAACTATATATGTTTCGATGTTGTTAATAAAAAAACATAACCCTGTAACATAGCTTAACAAATCTGTTGCTGTTAAAATTTTGACAGGTCCTACGACAACACCAAGCATTTAAGCCAAGTATCAAGTTCTTCCCAAACAAGACATGGTGAAATAAAGGTTTCTTAACACACAGATATTTCTTCTAAATTTGTGTCAATCCAAAGGATGTTTGAAGTATTTATCTATCCATGCACCCATCCATCCATCCGTCAGACAGTCGGTCTGACCTTCTATCTGTCCGTTCGTCCATCCATCTATCTATCTATCTATCTATCTATCTATCTATCTATCTATCTATCTATCTATCTATCTATCTATCTATCTATCTATCTATCTATCTATCAATCTATCAATCTATCAATCTATCAATCTATCAATCTATCTATCTATCAATCTCTCTATCTCTCTATCTCTCTATCTCTCTCTCTCTCTCTCTCTATCTATCTATCTGTCTATCCATCTATCCATCTATCTATCTATCTATCTATCTATCTATCTATCTATCTATCTATCTATCTATCTATCTATCTATCTATCTATCTATCTATCTATCTATCTATCTATCAATCTATCTATCTATCTCTCTATCTCTCTATCTCTCTCTATCTATCTATCTATCTATCTATCTATCTATCTATCTATCTATCTATCTATCTATCTATCTATCTATCTATCTATCTATCTAGCTACCGTTAACTGACGCTGCTATCACCGTGAATACAATGGTAGCGATCCTGTTTCTACGTTCGAGTCCTATAGAACCACCAGGATATTTCACACGACCACTCAAACCCAAAACTTATTGCACTGTTGTTTCTCATTTGAAGCCAAAGAAAGAAACATCAATGGAAAGGAATATATCGCTTGGTTATTATTGCACGAGAAATTACAAAACAGAAATGGTTAAAATGACATCACAGCAATACAAAATCGGACCAGTTACCTGTCTGTTAACATCAGCAAGTTGTTGTTGTTGTTGCTTTTAACAGAAGACACAGAATCTCAAGTGCATCATGAGTCCAAAATCAGATATCACTCAACGCATTCATCATGCCGGTGGCGCAATGGGTCAAGGCTGCTGCGTCGCAGTATTAAATATGAAATGACTGTGAACTATAGAATTAAACAGGACCGAGAGCATTGCGCGAACTTAGTTCTTGTCTGTTCTGTCTCCATTTTCTGAACAACTGGAGATCATTTAGTGTGCAGAAGAGGTATTACATAATTATGCACACTTTGGCGCTTGTAGAAAAATCGTTGTGGCACTTACGAGTATCAAGCTGTTTCACAGCTCCGATTTATTATCTCCTCATCAGAAAATTTTCTGAAGAAAAAAAACAACTGGAGATCTTTCAATATTGTAGGTAGCAGAGGTACAAGACAAATGCACACTTTGACACTTGTTTAAAATGCGTTGTGGCACTTATCAAGCTGTTTCACAACCCGGATTTATTCCAACTCCTTATCACAATACTAAAGTTGCAAGCTTTAAACGCCGAATTTCTTAGCTGCGCAATAAGTGGAGTTTGAAAAAACAGGAATTAAGATCGCGATTGGAAAAACCGAAACAGCCCGTGCCAATCGTTCTAGCTAGTCAAAACTGTCCTGAGTCAGCTGGCAGAAAGAAAATACTCGCGCACTGAGTCAAAACGAACGGACAGCAGACTTGACACAATGCACCACCAGTTGTTTTTTTTTAATGTAAAACATAAAATTATACATGAAATCTGTCTATTCTGAATTGCTTTCTATCTTAAATTTACTTGCACCCAGTGGTTTTTCTTCTTACTACAGATTCCCCCTAGGCTTAATTTTGCAGTAACGCAGAATGTCACAATATTTCTTGATGTCGGGTAAAACTACTTTGGTTCAAAAAAAAAAATAATCCAAAAACTTCCTGTGGTATTTTACCGTTTCATTTTTCAAAATCTCTTTTTGCGATATATAAACATTTTAAATTTGAACACCATGCAGCGCCACCTCAAAAACCTTCAATCACATTTGCCTTTTTAAAGAAAAAACTTATTTCATTTATGTATAAACTTCTTTTACTCATTCGTGAGTGGATCTGGCGAAATCGGTCTTAAGATGAAATTCTTTTATACCTCTTTAAAAAAAAATCAAAGCACAACATTTCTAAAATCATTTCAAGCAAAATTTTTTAACTGAATGCAGAAAAAACGGATAATCTTTCATTCTATAAGTAAATCTCAATTTCCATAGACAATTATTTTTTTCCCCTATGGAGGGCTTTTCTCAGAAGCATGGTCTTTCACCGTAAGGCCGATTTCCCCAAAATCTTCTGACATTTGATAACGCCACCAACCTGACACTTAACTAGGGAGTCTACAACTCGAATACGCTTTGGGGTTTTAGCATCATTGATGAAAACACGTAACTACATTTCCAAACAAATTCATTAGCACATACAACTGACACCCCACAAGAATCTCATTTTACGAAAACAGAGGTTCAATCATCACAAGGAAAATCAAAATCAATCAGAGGGTACAAAACCACAATTTGATGACCTTTGGCTTTCTGCTAATACAGATTAAACCACTGGCCCTATCATGAAAACGCACAAGTGGGAGGCACCTTATTTTACAGGAGAGGTGATAAGAAAAAAATATTTCACCTGAGATTATTTCAGTATTTCAAAATACATGTTTTTCCGTAATCTCTGGGTGGAAATGACAAAACCGGGCTGAAGGTGAAAGTTTTAGATACCTCTTCAAAAAAGTCAAAATACAGTATTTCTAGGACGATTTCAAGCAAAATATTTTCACTGAATGCAGAATGGCTAATTTTTCATATTATAAGCAAATCTCAATTTCCATGGAAAATGTTTCCGCCCTCCTTGGAGGGGTGTTCCCGGGAATTTCGGTCTTTCATCTTGAGCCTGACTTCGTCAAATCCACTCACATGTAAGTGAAAATTTGACATATTAAATCAAATTATTAAATCAAAGCAAAAAGAGAAAGATACAATGGATCTTTTTTTTTTTTAACCATCCGCAGTTCGCCTCAACAAGGCATTCTGCGTG
Source organism: Onchidella celtica (assembly GCA_963931925.1). NCBI lineage: Eukaryota > Metazoa > Mollusca > Gastropoda > Systellommatophora > Onchidiidae > Onchidella > Onchidella celtica. The sequence continues at coordinate 36,901,784 of OZ007574.1, read as the reverse complement.
CCATATCTCATTAAGGTTCCATGTTATTTCATGTTTTATGCCTATCACTGTGCTATGCCATGTTCGCTTAATAGCAAGTAAGGTGTGTGAATCATGTATGTTGTAGGCTTAAACCCTCCGTGAATGTGAGTTTCCCGCAAGGGCTAGTTAATAGAGTGATTCTTTCTTTTATCCAATCTTATCTTATTAAATTCTACCTTATCTTATCTTGTAATACTCCCCTAATTCAAACCTCAACAAGTTATTTTATGTGCCATTTTATTTTACTAAGGTCTCCATGTCATGTTACTCCAAGTGCTATGCCTGTAAATATGGTTAGGTCGTGTTCAGATAACGATGCTTAAGTTGCCTGTATCATATAATTTTCTTACATTTTCTGTGAAATTGAATTTCCTCCAGAGACTAATAAAGTGGTCCTTATTCTTATCTTTTATCCCATCTTATCTTATCTCATTATACTCCCTTAAATCAACACACACAAAAAACTGTAATTACTACAACGAGTCCATGACAGAATGGTCACCACCTCCTCCTCCCCCCCCCCCCCCCCAAAAGCCTTGTACTACTGTGCAGACTACAAGAACGCATTCATGATACGGCCAGCAAAACATGCATGTACAATATGTATGTTAAAGACTCATTGGTCTCTTATGGAGTCAAGACATTTACTATTTTAACCAGCACTGACCATATATAATAATATTTTGTCAATGACAGTTTTGTAGGGTCACAACAAAACATGAAAGAAAAAAAGAAGCATGACTTCCACATTGCTCAATGTACATTCAGCATATTAATTATTATTACTAGCCAAAGACTGCCCTTAAAGCATTATTTTATAAACTAATGACATTGTCGCAAGAGGATGGCTTAATTAAATTCACTCGCGTTCAATTTTTCGCAACTGTTCATAGATCAACATTATAAAAATTTAAACACGAATGTTTTCGCAAAATATGATTTGTGCTTGAAAATACCAAATCATATTTTGCGAAAAAAAAAAAAATGAAATTGTTTTTGATGCCAAGTATCTCAAAATAATAAGAACAACAAAAGAAAAAAACCAAACTTTGAATGGCTCGCTTTAAAAAAAAAAATTTAATAGAGCGCATCACTTTCACTGTTTCGATCCAGAGGCAATCTGAGTGAGCTCTTCGGCCAAAGTTTGTGATTCTTTTTCAAATAAACACGTCAACATCACACTGGTGAAAGATCATTATTGACACCTACCGTTCCGAATGTCAGAATTCTACTAAGAAGGGTGATTATTAATATTTCATGGAATTAAAACAAAATATGATTGGTTAATCCGTGGACGCTGTGACGTCACAAAGGCACTGTACTCGAAGGGAAAATGGTAGGAGGAGCCCGGAGAGATGTAACGGGGAGGAGGAGGGAAAGGGGTGGGGGGGGGGGTCAGTGATCAAAACTCTGTAAGTTTTCAATATTGTTTACACCCTCCTACAATACTTCATTCTGGAATCCCATGTCCGATCTGATACTCCCTAGAACTTGAGAACCATCGCTCTGATGACTACAACTTCCGTCTTGGAAGTTCAGGAAAAGAAATGCAAATCCCAGTTTTGCGATGGAATGGGTCAAAATATGTAACGTGATAGGGAAATGGTCCACATTTGCCAATTTTATTCGAACTTAAGTTATTGTGATGCTGTGAAAGTACAAACTGTCCTGAGAAGAATCCACTTTATATAATGCAAAAATATTTAAAATTGACCAAGTTATGGCTATTTCAAGGTGACAAGATAGAAAAAGTCACTTTTAGGGAAAAAACGAGTTTAAAGTTTACGTAAATTTAGAAAGACCATTAGATTGGATCAGAAACAACAACAACAACAACATATTTATAGGCGAATTTCATTGAAATACTTTTGCCCAGGCATAAAGAAAATTAATGACTGAGGAATAAACTGATACAGTCCCTATCTACCTATTTTTGGGCTCTATCTCGAAAGCGCCAAGCGCGGCATGTGGACCATTTCCCTACAGCACCTCACATAATTATGTTTCGCACTGACTGTTTCGGCTATGTGACCAATTGAGTTTTATCTGCACCGTGAATTCCATGGAAAGACTGGGCATGCTGCACTCCGAAAATCCAAGTTTGGAACTCGCAGCTAAGTACTCGCATTTTGTAAAACAACCTCAATTTTCATTTGTTCAATTTTGCTATTTGTTACGACATTTTTTTCTTGATTGAATATCAATTGATCGAAAGCTTGATTTGTCTTCCTTATTCCTTCTCGTTTTATTGTATCGTTTCTGTTTCATTTCTTATGCGAGGCTTTGCAACATACAATTTTTTTCTTTTGTCTTTTTGCCATAGTTTGACTTTGCACAGGCCTTGCTGTAACCCCATAGATTTTCTGTTGTTGTGTTGTTGTTGTTTTTTTTAACATAATATTTGGGATTTGCTTTAAGTATAGCCATTTGTTTACACCAAACCAAACTGTTTACTGGCCAAATGGGTACATTAAGAGTTTCGGAAATATGCCAGAAACTGGTCACAGACAACAAAAAAAAGACATGAAAAAATCGTATAATAGGCTTTTTTTTTTAATTTCGCTAAAATGAAAAATGGCCTTATTAGTGACAACAAAATAATAGTTTAAATTTTGCATCGTAAATACGGATGTACTCCTAACTCATGGCGTATAAAATGGACGTATAAGACTCTTTTTGTGTGTGTGTGTTTTTAGTCACTCAATATTTAGGCTCGACGCCGCCTTCGGCTTGTTCTTTGCCCCCTGCTGCCCCTTGATTTAATACAATTAATAATGTGTTTTATGTTGGCCTTGTTCACTAGTGGTAACCAAACACAGTGAGTAGTTCATATGTGTCAAAAGTGGGTCTCTTACGGTGTATACATAATTATGGCAAGAGTCGGTTGGGTTAAACGGTCAACGGATTAATTATCATTACTTTCCAGGCTCACGTCTCACATAATTTACTTTAGTAATGACATAGGATAAAGCTCACTAGTGGTCAATAGATTCGTTATCATTACTTTGTAGGCTCAAACATCTCACAAAAATGCCTTAATTAATGGAACAGGGACAAAATTCACTAAAAGAAAATGGTCAACGGATTCATTATGATTACTTGCTAGGCTCATGTCATTGATTTTCACATAATTAATCAGCTGCGAACGTTTATTACGAACATTTAGCGATACGAACAAATACACGGTTAAACGGAACTATTGAAAGTGAGACCATTTTGTATGGCAGAGAATCAATGAATGAAATTACAAGGGGGTCAAAACGGAACTGTAGACCCATCCCAGCCAGCATGCCTACGTCAATTCGATGTAGATTGGCATAAGATTTCCGTAGGTTTGGTAGGACACCATCGGGCGGCTTCCCTACGTCAAACCGACGTAGAATTGTATAGAATTTTCTTAGGCTTCGTAGGGATCCGCCGGGGTGGGTTTCCTACGTCAGACCGACTGAGGCGGGATGTCCTAGGTCTAACCAGCGGACCTACATCGGAGAGATGTCCTTCCTACGAGTAAACTTGAAGTTAATTGTATGTATTCGGACTGACGTTCGTGTTGCTGGCTGGCATAATTTTGATCTAATTCATGCAGCGTTTAATGACTGATTTAGGGCAGGCTGTTAACATAAGTGAATCGGTATGCTCATATATGGTTTATGAGTTAAAGGGATGAATATTTGGCATGCGAACGTAGGCCTTCAGCCAGCAGACAGATATGTGTCTGCTTGTTTCAGTAATTGCACTTTCATAAAATAAAATATGATCAGAGTTTTTTACCAGCAGTCAATTTCACACGGCTCTTCCACATTCACTATACAAAATTATTTTTACGTCATGGTAGGCTAATAAAATTCAATAGAACCAACAAGCACGCACATACTTACATACACATACACGCACTCACACAAACATACATACATACATACATACACACGTACACACGTACACATAAACGCACACACAAGTACACACATGCATAAGGATATCAACATACATCGCGTCCCTGTAACAAATTTTATCATCGTGCCTGATTTCACAGATGAAAAAGTGCAACACATCCATCAAATCTTTTAGGAGGAGCAGAAAACACTGTTTAATGCCAGAAGAAAAATCAGAAGTCGATTTATACTGATAAATTTCAAGCCTAATTAAGATTTCATTGCTATGCTTTCGCTATAAAATTATCCCAATTTCCCTTGTGGGTGCACAGGTATTATCCCAGAATATTTGGTACAAACTGAAATAGGAAAATCGAATTAAGATTATTTCCATTTTATTGTATTTTCATTATTAATTCTGCCTCGTAGCTTTCTGGTAAGATTCTCACCGCAGTCATCAAAGGAAAAGTCAAATTAAAACGATTATTTCAGGTCTTTTATTGACATCCTAAAGTTATGCGAACTTGAAATTTTTTCCCCGTATTTCTCTCTAGGGGAACTAGGGAGGTCCTTCATCCTTCTGATCTATAAGGGCAAATTCGGAGAGCTGACATATTCATAGGGCTCATTGTGACATAATATCATTTGACATTTGGACACTCTAAAAAAATATAAATCAGTTGAATCCAAACCTTCTATTCTTCAAAGCCAAAATTTCAATTCTCTCATAAATCTGAGATATTGGTAAAAACTGTTCATTCCACACCAGTGGGAGCCAGATAGGCAAATACATGCAAAGTGTAAACATTTAAAAAGAAAAAAAAGTGAACATTTTTAATCCAAAACCCTCTCTTCTCCAAAGCAAAAATTTCAATTTTTTCATAAATCTAGGAAATTGTTAAGACTGTTTACTCTAAAATAGAAATGAACTACTTCCAAATTAACTGTAATTCCAAATTGGCCAAATTACATGTAATGGAATGAAATCAAAGACGATAGATTCCGGTGATGGGACAGAAAAGTATCACCTTTTTTTTTTTCGAACAATCCAGTATAAACAACAGGCTGACAAAACATTTTTCATCTTGGTGGGTTTGTTTCTAAAAATAAACATTATATAAAAATGGTATAAACTACACATTTATTTAATATACCTTTTTACCGATGAAACCACTCTAACAAACTCGTCACGGTTCACCGTGGGAGACTGGAATTTTCGCTAACAAAATCTTATTAAATACAGCAGGCAAGGATATTAACTGCAGAATCAATCTGTCTCGGCGAGGGGAAAGTATTCAGGGCGATAAGGTCTTATGTTTACATTTTTTTTGAATTTAAATTATGGTTTAAGGGTACAGTATTGCACATTCTTCGGTAACAAATTATAAAAACATTCAAAACAAACAGAACAAAAGTGATTGAATAGTTATAATTTTATGATTAATCAAGTAGTTCATTCACATGACAGACCCGGGCTGATTAGATTACCCAGTGGGGTAATTATTTAATTGGCCTAGCCCAGAATTAACTGGGATCAATCAGGGTGGCTAACAAAAAAAAGTCTATACACACTTTGAATGTGGATGAATCCAATACCAGTTAAGGTAAGCCCAAGATTTATCATTCAAATCAAAGAGGACAGCTGTGTAATTATTTCGGTTATTGCATGTGTTCAAACTGATGGCCATTCTGGGCCAGACACTGATGACCACAGACTAATAAAATACCCAGACTGGATGATCCCATTGTGTGATGTCACAAAACAGCGAAAGGTCATGAACCATCCGCCATTTTAGGTTTAAGGTAGCGACCGTCGCTTCAGCATAGCTACAATTTTGAATGATACCATTTTGACGCGCCTATTGAACGCGGACGTTTGGTTCCGCACCAAGAAATGAATACATGTACAACCAATCTTGACAAATAAAAAGAAATTTTTACTGCTGATAGAACTAGAATAGGAATTTCCCGAGCGACGGCCATGTTGGTTTTACAGTCGCCGCTCGGGAAATTCCATAAAAAACGACACAGCCCGAAGCTCGTGTTTCCAGTCTGGTTAAGTTCTTAGTCTGTGCTGATGACAGCACAAACAATATTAATTATTAAACAGTTCATTTATGTATACATCTTTTCAGACACCCCGTAGATCAAGTTTATTATTTCATCATTAAAGCACATCGATGCATTTATTATATTTTTTTTCATGTCACTGTTCGACAGACACACTGCAAGTAATTGATCATTTGTGCATATGATGTTTTTATCCATGGGACCAAATATGAGGCATTAAAAAGCTGCAGCAAACTATCTTTCTCACACACACTCCGTCTAGTGGCAACATTTACAAAGGCACGACTCTCGCAGCAAATTATGCAATGTTTGTACAATTACACGCAAAAACAAAAACAAGTTTGTGAAGAAACTGAATACAAAAATGAAAAATTCATCAAAGCACTTAAGAAAATATGAATCGAATTTTCTATGAAAATAAAACCATTTATTAAAAATAATTATTGCCGACAGGCTAATTCTGTTGTTGTTTATAACTCTTTTGGCATGACCTTCCTATCTTTTATTGCTACACTGTAATCATTATTTTGGTAGATAATGCATAATTAATAGTATGCTACAAAACTAAACACTCCTCACTGAAACCTTGCAAATTTAGAAAAAGTCAGACCTTCAGTTTTCCTACTGTAACTCTGTAAAATGTCCAAGATTCCGTGGAATATTTTAACAGCAAACCATTATGAATAGAAAAGGCAAGTAGTGCCATCTTGAAAGTCTCTTGAAGAGAAATTGCGACGTTTTTATTGTACGAATAGAGTTTCGCAAGATTTTGCTTTCTTTTCGTTTCCTCCAAAAAGCTTTGAGAAAAAATCTGAGATGGCTCTTCCAGGCGACTTTGATCTTGATCTGTGTTTAGCCTGTCTAGGGGGTTCCAAGGCCCCAGAAGCAGAAGGCGCTATTTGCTCTCGAATCTGACTGAGAATTCCGACCAGCAGCTCGTCCACATGATGGTTGAGGGCAGCAGATGTTTCTGTGTAACGACAGTCATACTTCTTCGACACTCGCAAGGCATCTGGTAAGAGAATAAACACAAGGGCACTGACTATCATGGGCCATAAAAATTATGTGAGGGGATCTGGCAAAATCGGGCTTAAGGCCTATGAAAGACCAAATTCCTGGGAAAAACCTCCAAAGTGCTAACATTTAATATTTCCATGGACACTGAGCATTGTTTATAAAATGAAAGATTAGAAATTTTTCTGCATTCACTTAAAATATTTCACACGAAATCGTCTTAGAAATAATTTATTTTCATTTTTTTTAAAGGGAAGCACAAAAAGTTAATCTCAAGTCCGATTTCGCCAGATCCACTTACATAATGATTTGGAAAAAAAAGAAGAACTGGAATTCTTGGCAAAGGCGATACTACCCCCGCTCTTCCGACGAAGAGCATCATTGCCAAACAAGGGGGGGGGGGAAGGCTGATAAACAGTGAAATACACAAGAGTATGGTAGGCCGAGAAATGAAGGAATAAAGAAAAATACAGATCTTTTTTGCCCGCCCCCGCAATTCACCTCAACAAAAAGCGTTAGCCAAATGTATGCCGTATTTCACTAAGATTCCTTACCATATCACTTCATGAATGCCTGTTATTAAGTTCACTGAGTTGTGACGTATATATGTTTGTGTAATGGTGCGTAAGGGTAGCCACACAAAGGCCACCGAATTCTGTCACCGAGCCACTAGGCGCTTTAGCTGAGAAGAATTGCACAATATAATTTCAACAACTGCACACAGAGCCCACCTAGATTATATAGTGCAATTCTTCTCACCTATGGCGCCTAGTGGCTCGGTGACCGAATTCGGTGGCCTTTGTGTGGCTACCCTAAGATATGAGTACCATGTATGTGCTCTTAAACGCTCTGTGAGTGAGAATTTCCCTCAAGGGATAACAAAGTGATTCTTATCTTATCTGTCTTATCTAAAGTGAAGATGAAGGTGAACATTACGAAAAGAATGGGTTTCCATGGTACATTCCATTTTCCCATGACAGATAAAATATGTACATAAATTAGGAGATTGCTCTACCCTAAATTATTTTCAAAAGATTTGGTGAAATTTATTAACATAACAGTAATATATAAACAAATTGCTCGAGCTGACCAAATTAGAGGTAAGAAATTTTTGGCAATTAGAGCCGAAAGAAAATAAGAAAAGTCTATTTTATTTGTCTCCGCTAACGATACCATGGTACAAAATTAATTATCACAATAAAAATGTCAAGGCCAAATAACATGCTTGCATTATTAAAAATACACTGTTTATTTGCATCCCTTATTTCCATTTAATGTTACATCAAGAATCTTGATCGATTCTTCAAACTCCGGATCCATCTTTCTATCTTCCAAGAATTTGACTAACTCATTTTCTGGAAGGTACAAAACTTCTTGACTTGTATGACGATGTCAAAGTTGCCAAAATTCTCTGCCAATCAACATTTTAATTCTGATAAATTCAGTTATTTGTGTAAGTCCAAAGACATTCGTTCAAAATATTTCAGTCACCAATATAGCCTAGCAGGGAGTGAGTAATTTTAAAAATCCTGTGAGCAATGATGAAAGACATTTATATTTTAAGGATTTCCCCATTGGCATTTTCACCTCTTTCTCTTTGATTTTCGTTTCGTTTGTTCTGGTCTTTAAAGTTTTCCTTTTACCCCCGAGCCCCCAAAAAGGCTGTTTTACATGGCCTTTTCTAAATCCGGTGGCTGGTTATGTCCTAAAACAGTCGCCTTAGAGCAAGAGTGGGCCATCCCACATTTGCCATGTTTTAAGAAAATGAGGACTGAATTCTTCGCTACTGAAGCTTTTAACGACTTGTCAAAGCAAAGATATCGTGTTAGGCTAAACATGTCCACCAATCAAGAACAGGAATACAACAGATACGTTTAGTAAGACTGAGTCAGTGTCTAGTTAAAGAAGCAATCATTTGGAAAATAGCAAAAAATTGTGGGATGGCCCACTCTTGCCCTACGGTGACCAAATGTTTAGGGTTAAGCCAGCCAAGGCCGGCGTAGGGACCAAATTGGTGGCTCGCCGCCTAATTATTATGCATTCTAAAACACTTCTCACTGCCCACATCGGCGCCTAATGGGCATGGCGTTGTGTTTAGTGTGACGCTTAGTAAATAGGTGTCGAGCCAATAGATTTAATCTGGGGTCTAACCCAGTCCTGGTTTGGCTTACCCCCTATGGTGCAGACTTACCGTGCTTGGCGACTCTCCTCTGTCTGGCTAAATCTATTTTGTTGCCCACAAGTATGATGGCTTTGTTGATTCTGTGTTCATCTCGCAGCATCCTAATTGTCTTGACAGCGTGGTTGTAAGAGGCCGTGTTGGACACAGAGAACACAACCACGTAGGCATCGATAGGAATTTCTTCTTCCTCGAAATCGGGATGCTGAAAATACACATTGTCATCAATTATAAAGCTAGATGAATCTATGATACCCGGGTAACTGCTAACAACCTCTAAACCAAGCACGTCTTGGGTATGGAAAAGTCTGCTTGTTTGACCGATGGCTCGCCGCCCACAAAGTTTGATGCACACTTGCACAATACGCACTGCCCACAAAGCTACCCGGCACAATGGGCACTGCCCGCTGCACCCCTATCGTACTGGTGTGAACCAAAATTGAAGAACGTTTCTTCCAAAACTGGGTAAGTCAAATTTTGCATGAGTTATGGCCCCTTTGAAATAGTCATTCAAAATTAGTGTAGGACGCGGTGTATGTGTTCAATTACAGCTTGCTATGTCCTATCTTTATCGGAAGTTTTTAAGTGAACACTTTTAAGATTTAAATGAACACTTACACCGCGACTTACACTAATTTTGAAGGACTAGCAGGAAGGGGCCACAACTCGTGCAAAATTTGACTTACCTAGTTTTGAAACACCATCTTCAATTTAAGGGCGGCGAGACACTGGTCTGTTCCACCCCTAATATATATACAATCAATGCCCGTAGTTCTCAACTGTGGCCCTGAAAAAGTCAGTTACGAATAAAACAGCGAAAAGATTAAGGGCGTTATTGACTTGAAAACAGTAAAAACATTTCGCTTGAACAACAAGTTACAAAAAGTTCGAATTCATTCGTGATTAAGTTTAATGTCCTCGCTCGAAATGGATTTAATACACCCATTTCCGGACAAGCCCCAGCACTGTCGATGGCGTGTTGGATGAGGCATTAGCAAGCACGAGGGAACTGCAGCAAGCTAGCAAGATTGCATCTCACAAACAGCATAATCGAAGAGTTACACTGGGTCAGCATTGCCAGTCTTTGAGATTTTTCCCGAGATCTTGGGATTTTAGAGGTTACCTTAAGATCTTGGCATTTTTTATAACATTTTGGGGAATTTTTATAAGATCTTGGGATTTTTCAGGCTATTATATATTTTGCTATTATTTCTTTATAAAAAAACAACAACAACAGTAACAAATCACAGAACTGCCCCTCTCTCACAATACCATTGGCGACTTACAAAGGCGGATAAAGCCACTTAAATGGGGTAAGGGGCAGGTTTACATTCCCTTTGTGAGAGGATGTTTTGGGCGATTTGCAATCTAATTAATCACTACATTACATGCACTTAGTTAAATTCAATATATAACGAAACGGTGAATTTGAAATGTATTTGGGGGGGGGGGGGGGGGGTTGGAAAACAATCTTGTGATATTTGACCTCATTTTGAGATATTTTTTTTTTGTACCGTGTTCTTGGCATTTTTGAAAATCTTCACCGGCATTGGGCGCGCGATTGTGGGATTCGAGTGTCTATTGTTGTTTTTTTTCAAGACGGGTATCATATTAAACCCGGGACGACACTGTCAGCTGCTGGCCGACAGGAACTACACCCCATAATTTCCTGTATTTCAAAGACCCCATCATACTAAGCCCGGTCAGACACAGTCAGCTTCTGCCATTGTATACATTTTGCTGGCAGCGATTGGCCGTGACGTTCCGGCTTACTTTGATGCTCCCACTAAGTCTTTAAAAATCACAGTAATATCACCACCAAAGAAACAGACGTGTCCAAGGGACAGATTCATACTAGCCTAAAAAATAATTATATAATATGATGGAAGTACATATCCGTACAACATGTTGTATGGATATGGACAGCGCATATATCCGTACATGTTTACCAAAAGCGCGACTGGTGAAGGTTTGCTGAAACAAAACTTGGTATGGTGTTCACGAATTTAAAGTGACAACACACGGAATAGTTAGATGGACCTGGGGGCGTGAGGGTCCAGTCAGTTTGTATCAATGGGCTGTAGTCAGATTGACTAATCAGGCGAAAAGGGGTTGGGGTAGCCATTGGTGATCGACGTACACTCAAGTATATTATTGGCGCAGATCACGCAATCTACGAGTAGAAATCGGATTGTTTCGCTACTAAGCCGATTCATATTTTTAAACACTATGCAAATTAACAAGGTCAGTAATATAGTATTCCGGTGTGTGTTCTACGTCATCGAATTGTGTGCGTTGTACGGATATGCACTGTCCATATCTGTACAACATGTTGTACGGATATGCGTTCCATATATGATACCTACAAGTAAAGATAACCAAAAAATGGGCACCGGAAATGTAAAAGCTGGGGTCTAGCTTGCTATGAGTATAAAGTTGAGATTTGACAGACAGTAATATCGAAACCTCAGTTCTTGTTTGATATCGAACTCCACTGTTTGCACAACTGAGTTCGACGTTAAACGTTTTTGGGACATTAGTATTGTATTTTTGTATTTTGTATAGTGTCTACTTCTTTAATCCCATTTGGGAAATTTGCCTTAGTGTCATTGCATCCCAGTTACAACTGGAGGAGACACGTCGTCGCCACAGTGCAGCGCCGGCCGTCGGTTTTGTTGTTGTTGTTGTTGTTTTGGGGGGGGGGGGTGGGGGTGGTGATAGGGATAAATTTATTTAATTTTGCCCGGGCAGCGGCCTGTTCGGCCTACTCTTCTCGATTTCCAACTGCCAAGGTATCTTTAACGTGCGCAACGTGCACACGGGCCCGCCGAGTTTTTTTTTAGTTTTTTTTTTTTTTTTTTCTATTATCACCAGGAGCTACTAGAATAAATCAGAACTGTGAAACAGCTGGATAAGTGCCACAATGCATTTTAAACAAGGGTCAAAACGTATATTTTTTAAATACCTCTTCTACATACTAAAAGATCTCTAAAAAAGAAAACCAAAAAACATTTAGGGGCTTATTCAAATTATGATATTATCCCTGGCAATGCCGTATTCTCCGTAATCATTCCTCGGATAAAGTAAACAATCTGTTTACAGTTTACGAATGTGATCCTGCTTGATGATTATGACAGAATGACCGTGAAGGAAGGGCGTGATAAATATTGAAATCCATGTATGTAGCGTGGTTTATCAAACCTGAGGCACCGTCTTGTTATCATTGTAGCAGGCAGCAGGAAGCGTAGAGAGTGACCGACCGTGTGTTTTGCCTGTTTGTTTTTGATGTCTTCAAAGATTGTTTGCATGGTTCTTCTGTGTATCTTGAATTGGCCGCCAGGCCTACAATAAACTAAACTTGAACTTGAACTTGTTTACGCAAAATCACACACGTGTTTCTCACACCTTGCTTGACACTGAAACCCGTAGACCTGTTAATTGGCAATGAATCAATAGAAACTGGATGATTGCCCCCCTCTCTTTCGTTGTCTCTCTCTCTCTCTCTCTCTCTCTGTCTTTCTCTCTCTCTCTCTTTTTCTCTCTCACTATCTGTTTTTCTCTCTTTTTCTTTCTCTCCCTCCCTCTCTCACACACTCTCTCTGTTCTTTACCTCTCACTCCCCACTCTCTCTCTCACAGACACACTCTCTCTCACTTTCTCCCTCCTCTCTCACACTTTCTCTCTCTCACCCACACACATTATCTCTCTCACTTTTTCTCTCGCTCATGCATTCTCTCTCTCTCTCTCTCTCTCTCTCTCTCTCTCACACACACACACACACACACAGACATAAACACCTCTTTAACTCATTTCTCCCCAAGTAAATTTGGCCAAGTTGCTCCAGCTGGCCCAAGTAAATTTTGCAGTTTTCATGCTTTTATAGGGTGCGTTAGCAAGAAATTCATTACTCGTTTATTTTTAAAATATTTTTCAATTCTATTTGGTGGGAGTGTTTATAAATGAATGCTTTATGATATTACGTGGTTGTTTTTATTATTGTATGGGTATAAAGTAGTAATTTGTAAATTAGAATTGAAAAAAAAAAATAAGGTCGGTGTCAAAAACATGGATTCCCCGGGGGTTTGCGGGGAGAAATGAGTTAATTAGATGACAATTAGAACATCAATACGTCTAGCAAGAACCGTGACTATAACAACCCTGTTTGTCGCCCGACGCCACGTCCGCCATAGCCGAACTCGTAAACACTGAACTCGGTGTCTCGCTATTGATGCAAGCAACAACCAAAAATACTGGTAATGACCCTGACAATAATTAACACCTGGTCTACCTGTTCTTCATCAAGGAAATGGAGCACAGACTCTTGCCCGTCTAACAACACCGTCACATTCCGCATTGGCTCTATGATATCCGCTGTAGATAGACACAAAGCAATAGGTTATCAACAGGAGCACTGAATTGCTAGGTTTGAATGAAAAAAAAATTGAATTAAAAATTATTTGGAAAAAGAAAATCAGACAAAAAGAAAGAAATAGAAAGAAAGAAAAAAAAAACGATAAAAGAAAATAAGAAAGAAAGAAAACAACAAAAGAAAAGAAAGAAACAAGGCATTAACCCTTTGAACACTATTGCCCTGTACACCGGTCAAATTCTACGGCGACATATTATACACTATTGACCTGTACAGCGGTCAGAAAGGTCACACCACATATTTGTGCTCGTACGTCATCAAAAGTTGCGTTTGGCCGCCATTTTTTATTCCCATTTGTAAGCAAAGAGAAACTAGAAGCCGGCGCGTAGTTTGGAGAGGTTTTTTGTGAAATTTTAGTGATGAATGCACAGAATGCAAAGTTTTTTTTTATGTATCAAACGGGGCTCAACGTGCTGAACCGACTGGCATACCAAGGCCCAATACTGGAGGTAAAAGATAAGAAAAACATTCTATAATACTCACATTTGCTCCCTATCCATCAATGTTGTGTTTGTTGTGTGTTTCCATCATTATAATTATTACCATCTATGAAAATGGCAATTTTGGGCTGGGGGACCAGGGACAGGGGTTCATAAGGACAGGGGGACCAGTGTTAAAAAAAAAAAGACTGCAAGGAAGAAAGAAGACAGTATTCACCATGAACTAAAAATGACACCCTGGATCCCCCTGTTCCATTATTTCCCTTGCATCCTTTTCTCCCTCTCTCTCTCTCTCTCTCTCTCTCTCTCTCTCGCGTTCTTTCAACTCACTTCATCCCCTTTCGTTTTGATAGGTCTTTCACAGGATTTTTCTTTTACCCCTCCTCCTTTTCACCCCCCACGCCACCCCCCCCCCCTCACCCAAGTCTTCCTGCTCTTTCTCTCTCCCCGATCCCTCCTGTCCCTTATCTCTTTCCCCTCCCCCGTTCTTCTTCGTGAGTTCTGTACTTACGTGTATTTGACTCTGCATAGGTGCCTTTATATTCGGACGTCATGAACTGCCGTGTCAAGGAAGTTTTACCGGCGCCAGGTGCGCCCATCATTAAAACTCTGAGGAAAACAAGCACGATATTAATGTCATTATTTGCGAAATGGGATTAGATGACGTGTAAAGGTCTTGTAGTAGGTTCGCTGCTCTTGGCATTTACACATCACTTTTTCTTGTTTTATCTTTCATGTTGTGGTAGGGATCACTTGTCGTGGCAGAGGCCATGTACAGCCTGTTTGCTTCACGATTTCCAACTGCCAAGGTATCTTTAACGTGCGCGACGTGCACACAGAGCTTCCGAATCTTCCGCCCTTATCCGAGAAGACTAGGCGCTCGATCTTACCTACCACAGGATCAGGGACAGGAAAATAATTATGGGAAAAATCCCAACATTCCAACATGTCTGCACCGACCGGGATTCGATTCGATACCTTCGGCATGAGAGGCGACCGCCTTGCCTCTAGACCACCGTGGTGTCCCCATGGGATTAGATGACGCACATGGCCTCAGATTTTATGATTATATTGTAGAGTAGTGGTTCTCAACTGTTTTTCAGACAATCGCCCCCCATGGGCTCCAAATTTTTCTTTCTCTCCCCCCCCCCCCCCATACATACACACAGGCCTACATCCCTACCCAAACCCATACATTTCACAAGAAGACAAACTGCACACAAATTATGATGTCAAGTGTTTCAAAAGCGTGTTATTTATGACAAAACAAAGTATTCTCTATCAAATGCAATTGGAAAAAGGAAAAAAAAAAAGGCTTTTTTTATTCATAAAACCCTTTTACTCGTGCAGTTGAACAAGCCAAGGGCTTCCCCACGTAATGGTTCCCCAAATCACCCCCCCCCCCCTTTTCATAATTTTGGCCCCACTGTCGCCCCTATCATTGTTTTTTCATTTTCCCTGGAAATCAGAATTCCCTCTCCCCCCGCCCCCTTCAACCCTCCACCCCCAGGGCCGATATCGCTCACGATGAGAACCACTGTTGTAGGGGAAGATGCAGCGTACACGTTAATATACCTGTATTCAAAAGCTTGTGTTAAAAAAAAAAAACAAACATCATATATCCGTCTTGGAGAACGGTCACCACTCTCTTGTTTCATCAAATTTCTAGACCACCCAGGAGCAACGGAATAATACATAATTATGACAGCAAACAGAGAAAGCTTGTTCTTGAACTCCGCAACTCGCCTCAACAAGACACTTTAGCTTGACATGTGCCATATTTCACTAAAGATACCTTGGCAGTTGGAAATCGCAAAGAGCAGGCCGAACAGGCCGCTGCCCGGGGCAAAATTAAAATTAATAAATTAAAAGTTACCCCTATCAGTCCCTCTACTACCAAAAAACATTTATTATTCATCATTAAATAATGTATTAATATAATTTTATATTCAAATATTATTATAATGCTTTATAATACAGCTGTGAGTTGTGAACAGCGCCTAACAGGCTGCGTTACAATTTGCTCTGAGATAGAGAGAGGTAGTGAGTGAGAGAGAGAGAGAGGGAGTGAGAGAGAAAGAAAGAGAGAGAGAGAGAGAGAGATGCAAATTGAGAGAACAAGACTTTCATTCAGTAGAGCGCCTAGAGCGAACTTGTTTGGATTAGGCGCTATATAATAATGATCTCCATTATCTATACTACTAAAAGTGAAACTTTACGTCAAAATGGTATCATTCTTCCGGTTCACTCAAAATGGTGTATTAAAATAGAATGACCGAAAAAATATATTTTGATAAATTCAGGCACGGGAATTTTCGTATGTTTTATGTGACGAAAACCTGGGTATGTCAATACTGTCGGCGTCTGTAAAATTTGAAGCGTGTGGGCTAAGTATTAACGGAGGAGTAGGCTAACATAGCCTCCAAAGTCCACTTTTATAATAATACTAGCTGAGTTCCCGGCCCTGTCAGGGATAAATCGATTTATTAGTTCCAGTTCTGGGTGATTATTATGGACCTGCTTCATTTTGCCTGTTCCTTTAGCTTTATTTCATTTTTTGTATGTTTGTTTGTTTTTAGATACGTTTTACTGCTCTCCCTTTGCGCGTTGACGTCCTGCGCCTCCCGCCAGCATCCGTCAAATGGCTATGATTTGCGCACGGGTTAGTTTGTTTGCACATCGCAGGAAGTGATAACGCCATGCGTTAATGGAAATGAAATATTATATTTTACTTGGCATATTGAAAACACAAACCCGTACTTTTGGCCCTGCAGCGTCAATCTCCCAATTCCAGACCCTTTCTTTTTCCTAGTCTAGGCACATTGAGAACACACAAAGTTTCATACTTGACAGTCTAATCTTCAATCTCATCATTCAAACCAGTCCTAACCGGAAGTTGTTTTGTGAGTGTGATACAGATACCGGCACCAATCTCAATTACGTAAATTTGCCGAAAAAATAGATCGAACGCCAATGTGTCGCAACCTAGAAACTAATACAGACGTTCTGCGAGTTATTAAATATTTTTTTATTTTCTGTGTCGGCGACACAACCACGGTCTATACTAAGCGCTGTATAAAATCTGAGGGCCACCGAATCAGCATTAAGAGAGGAGTAGCGAAAGGCGCGCTGCAATTGTCGTAAGGTTTCACTTTTATTAGTACTAGTGTACGGGCCCGTTCAAAGAACGGAGGAGAAAGCATTATTCGATGACGTACTCTCTCTCTCTCTCTTACAATAAAAGTAGTAATCTGCAGTCCTGCTTCAGAACTCATGCGCGCCAGGACACTGCGCACCAAGCTTGATATGGTTATTTTTTATGACCTGCACGGTACTAAAGTCGAAACAAAACAAAGGCTGGAGGGAGGCCATCATTGTTGAGGAGAAAGCATTATTCGATATTTTTAGGCCTATTTTCATTTATTACAAAATTACGATACTTCACTTTCATGTCAAAGGAATAGACATAGTAGCAAAAAGAACTATCTTTCACATGTAATTTTTTCAGGTCTGGGCATTTCTTCCTCGCAGCAGTGAATTTTTTTTCCTTGCTGTTTTTTTTATTTTTTATATAGATAGATATAGATCTAGATATTTATATAATGATGTGTGCCATGCGCTCTAACACGCTCTGTGAGAGAGAATTTACGTCATGGGATAATAAAGTTATTCGTATCTTATGACATCTTATCTCGTAACCGTCAGATTTTAATTGCTGGCACAGGGTACGAAATCTCATGTTTGTCACGGGTTATTCAGGTGGGGTATACACATATAATACTGTTACCGATGCTGTAAGATCATACCAGGTGACAGTCCGGCCTTGGTGAACAGTTTGCTTTGCTGGGGGTTCATGTCCATTTTGACAGGACAACGGTCAGTGCCTTGGTGGGGGAGCTAATTACTTCGATCGTGCACTTTTTTTTATACCAACATGCCACTGTAATGGCATGTTCCTGGGGTCATACTATACTGAATATGAGGTGGGGCCCCTTTGTCAGAGGTCTAGTGTGGCTGGTAGGTGACCTTAATGACCCTTCTTTGTTTCAATAAAATAATGGGTTTTCGGCTTCCCAGCGTTCTCTTAATTTTATGCCGCTTAGGTTAATTACCTTGCTTTTCAAAGAGGGTGTGGAGAGATCATTTCGTTGACATGCAACACTTTACATCTGTGATGATCACGCAAAGCACTTTGTCAGACTGAATTTTCGTTATTAACGCACATTTTGTTATTCAAGTCAATTCGGTAAACTGAAGGCCTCTTAACTTAATGATACTGTTTTGTAAACAGCCAATAACATAACCTTCCAATTGACATTTAACACTACATAAGTAAGATTACTAGGGTAGCCACAGTGACAGACTGAAATTAATTGTTAGCTGAGGCATTATGGTGTCGCCTCTTACACCAGCAATATAGAGACCACTTGGACAAAAATAAGGTACATTCTTTATAGTCCTGTTGAAATCATGACAACACAAACTATGCTACTGTGAAGTTAAATATATGTGCGGCAAGTCACCGGCCTGGCCCTTACATCAGCCTTGCACTGTGTTACCCTTTGGTATGGCCACTCTTGATTTTTTTATTTTTTTTATTTTTTTTTAAATTCATTTGATTTGTGTGTGTGTGTGTGTGTTCCTGCATGTGTGTGTGCGTGTATGTGTATGTACATGAATACTGTTTCGTGGATGTTGTTACAAGTTTGTACCTCCCCCCCCCCCCACCCTTTTTTTTTTTTTGCGCTGGGGGTACGTATTTTAAAGCCTTTTATGGCTCCAGGGCTAGAGAAAAGGATTAAGCTCCTCCCGAAATGCTCCTTGACAACAGCCTTCATCATTGCCTTTCTCACCCTGGATCAGGGTATAGGCCACCAACAAACACTTTCCATCCCTCTCTATCATGGGCCAGTCTCTTTACATTATTCCAAGTCTTTCCGCTTCGTTGCACATCATTTTCTCTGGCTCTTCTCCACGTTCCGCGCGGCCTTCCTCTTGATCTCTTGCCCTGGGGATTCCAATCCAATACCTTCTTCGTGATGCTGTTTCCTGGCCTCCTGAGAGTGTGGCCGATCCATCTCCATCGCCTCCTACCAATTTTCTCTCTGACTGGGCTCTGTCTTGTTCTTTTCCATACAATTTCATTGCTGACCTTGTCTGTCCATCTGATCTTAAGTAGCTTCCTCAAACATCTGTTGATGAAAACTTGGATTCTCTTTATGCAGGCCTGGGATGCATTCCAAGTCTCACATCCATACAACAGGACTGACTTCACGTTCGAGTTGAATATCCTCAGCTTTGTTTTTAGAGATATATCCTTGGTTCTCCAAATCTTGCTTAAGGACGTAAAAGCTGCCTGTGCCTTTCCAATTCGTGCTTTGACTTCTGCCTCTGTTCCTCCCTTATTGTCAATGATACTACCAAGATAGCAGAAGGACTCTACATCTTCCAGTGGTTGATCTCCTACTCTGACTTGTGCGCTTGGGGGTGCAACAATTTTTAGGACCTTCGACTTCGCAGGATGTATTCTCAATCCAATAGATTCTGAAATTTTGTTTAGAGCTGTAGTCTTTGCTTGCATCTGGTCGTGTGTGTGCGACAATAGTGCCAAGTCATCTGCAAAATCTAGATCGTCCAGCTGTGTCCATGGGGTCCATTGTATGCCATTTCTTCCTCCACTGGTGGTTTCTTTCATAAGCCAATCAATCACCAGGACAAACAGAAATGGGGACAGCAAACAACCCTGCCTAACACCAGTCTTGATATCAAAGCTGTCAGTAAGCTCGCCATCGTGTACGACTCTGCAACTTGTCCCCTCGTACATGCTCTTGATAAGGTTCACCATCTTCTCTGGGATTCCATAATGTCTCAATATTCTCCACAGTGTTTCTCTATCGATGCTATCAAAGGCCTTCTCGTAGTCAAGGAAGTTCACTATCAGTTGGGAGTTCCACTCTAGCGACTGCTCTACTATGATTCTCAGCGTGGCGATCTGGTCGGTGGTTGATCGATTACTCCTGAAACCAGCTTGCTCCTCACGAAGTTTTGGGTCTGTTGCATTCTGTATTCGCTTGAGAATAATCCGGTTGAAAACCTTTCCTGGGATGGAGAGAAGTGTGATTCCTCTGTAGTTACTACAATTGCTGAGGTCCCCTTTTTTTGGAAGCTTCACGAGGTGTCCTTCCTTCCAGTCCTTTGGAAACTTGCCTCCGATCCAAATCCTCGAGAATAGCGAGTGCAGACCCTCTGCAGCCCCAGCAGCATCTGCCTTCAGCGCCTCTGGTGGGATCTGATCTGGTCCAGCTGCCTTGCCTCGATTTAACTGCTTTATGGCATCATTAATCTCTGCTTTAGTCGGAGGGTCGCAACTGATCGGTAAATCATTTCGTGCGGGTAGAATGTCGGGTGGGTTGCTTGGTGGAGGTCTGTTCAAGAGGCTGTTAAAATGTTCTATCCATCTTTTTGCCTGAGCTTCCTTTCCAAAAATAGCCTTCCTGTTGTAATCCTTGACAGGAACTTCAGGTTTTCCATATTTTCCAGCAAGAGTCTTTGTAGTCTGGTAGAGGATCCTCATGTGTCCTGCTGTTGCTGCCTTCTCTGCTTTCTCTGCTAACATTCCTATGAACTCCTCTTTGTCTTTTTTAATTGATTTTTTGACCTCTTTAGCTGTTGCTCGGTACTCTTCCTGGTTACCAACTCTTGAGCTTCTTGTACGACTTGCATTTACCTGTTCTTTTAGGTCTCTTCTTATCCTTATCAAGTCCAGTGAATTTTGACTGATCCATTCCTTGTGTTCCACTTTCTTTTCCCCAAGAACATCCTGGCATGTCGATGTAAATACTCCTTTTACCTTAGCCCAGTGAGTCTCCAAATCTACTGTCTCTTCGAGGTCAACAAGGGGTTTGAATCTATTCCTCAGTGTCAGCTGGAACTCTTCCTTCTTGTCTCCATCCAGAAGGCTCACTTGAAACTTTCTCCTCTTTGTTCCTGCTCTGGTACCTTGTTTCTTGAGGCGGAGTTTGAGTCTTGCCAGCAGCATGTGATGGTCAGATCCAACATCAGCTCCTCTCTGTACTATGACATCCTCCAGTGAGCGTCTGAATCGTCGGGTGATGCAAAAGTGGTCAATCTGGTTTTCAGTTACTCCATCCGGTGAAATCCAAGTGGCCTTATGGATCCTCTTGTGTGGGAATACTGAACCTCCAATCACATAGCTGTTAAATGCGCAGAAACTTGCAAACCGCTCTCCATTCTCATTCATTTGTCCCAAACCATTGCACCCCATAATGTCCTCATACCCTGTATTGTCCTGTCCTATCTTGGCATTGGCGTCTCCCATTATAATGTTCACATCTTTTCTTGGCAATGTGTCAACTATTTCCTGAAGCTGGTTGTAGAAATCGTCCTTGTCCTCATCGGCTGCTTCATTTGTTGGGGCGTATATCTGCACAATGTTCATGTTGATGTTCTTGTTCTTTGTAGTAAATGATGCCAATATAATTCTCCTTCCGTAGGGTTCCCATCCCCTCAGTGACCTCTGGGCGTGCTTGCTCAAGATGATCGCTACTCCTTCTGTATGCTTTTTGTCCTCCCTTCCAGAATACAAAATCTTTTCCCCAGAATTAAGTTGTTTCAGTCCGGACTGTATCCAGCGGGTCTCGCTAACTCCAAGTATGTGCAGTCTGTATCGCCTCATCTCCATTGTAACCTGGGCACTCTTTCCTGCTTCATACATGGAGCGGACATTCCACGACGCAATCCGGAGTGACTTGTTTGATGAAGGAGCAGTCAGGCCAGTGGAGTCCTTTCGGCTTTGTCCATTGTCCTTCATTGAATCTACAGGTGCAGATGCTCCCCCTTCTCCCAAGATAAAAGACTGATTTAAAGTATTTGCTTGTGTTTCTGTAACTGGTTTATTTTTTACAGGGTGGGTAGTTGGCCCACCGCCAACTGGCTCTTCTCGGGAGACCAGGACCTTTGCACCTTTAGTCGCCTCTTACGACACGCAGTATCACGTCAGATGTATTCTTTGCTGTCCCTCTTCTGCAAGAGGGCCCCGCATCTGCACGGGCGAGACAACAGCCTTAATTAATCATAATTAATTATACTTTCAGATTTTCTTTTTGTTTTCCTCAGATCTAGGGTTGAGGATAAGGACAGGATAAGGGATAGTAAAGTACGTATACGTACGCGCCCCTAGCGTGAAAACGCGTGAGGTCCATACCTGCTTATAACAACAGCCTTTTTTTTCTGCTTGGAGAAGGTTTTTGATGTCCGAAAGCTAGCGGGTTTTTTTTTTTTTTTAAATTCTTTTTCATTTCTAATTCTTTTGTGATTTACTGTACCGCTCCCAGGGCCATCATTCTGGGCCCCTAGGGAGATTGTTTTGTGATGCACGGGATTTTCTTCCCCGTTTAAAAAGCGATGTGAACTTGCGTCGACCCTCCTGTACGGATGTGAATGCTGGACATTAACTAAGGACATGGAAAGCAAGCTAGAGGCAATGGTAATGTGGTTTCTCTAAGGAAACTCCTAAATATTTCACGGGAGGAAAGGAAATCGAATGAAATGGTGAGGAAAGGCGCCAACATGGAGTGATCACCAATAAAAACAGTTGGGAGAAGACAATGGCAGTTCATGGGACACCTGAATCAACACAAAGGTCTTGAACACCTTGCTCTAACTGGAAAAATAGAGGGCAAAAAAAGTAGAGGGAGACAAGGAATAACAATTATCTGGAGAGTTTGAACCGATGGACTTTTTGGGAGCATCCGAGCGGAGGAATGAGTGGCGAACCATGATCGTCGATATCTGTTCCAGATCCGGCACTTGAAGAAGAAGAAACTTGCATGCAGCGGACCCTCTAAACCTTAGGGGCTCCAGGTCAACTGCCCAGTGTGCCCGTGCGTACGATACTATTGTTTCTAAAGCGGGACTTCGCAACTTACAACCTTTTTTGCATCTTCCTTTGCCACATTTTAACTTTGAAAATATAGACAGAGTTTTGTAAGGCGACGGATAGTTAGATCTTGTTACCTGTATACTTGGTTGAGGTTGAGGTCGTTGGGAACGACGGGTTCTTGTACTTCGTCAGGCCCGCTGTCATTGGAGATACAGCTCGCCCTTCTCGGTGACTTGCTACCAGTCTCGGTAATAGAGGCTGCACTTCCGACTGACCTCAAGCTGAAACACAACATAATATACTGATTTTTACGCTTGATGTATGAAAGTGAGGAGTTCAAAATCAAAACGTACTTTGACCTAATCGAAGGTCTAAGCTTTATAATATCGTGCCAAAGTTACTATAAGCTAAAGCTGAGATGCTGAACAAAACTTGTCCTTCGTGTAGACTCTGAAAACTTCAGTTCTTTCAAAGTGCCTTACACAAAGATGAGACGCCTGGTTTATTATGTTTTGCACAGAACACAATACATTTAGTGGAAAGTGGGAAGAGCTCACCCCTGGCCTAAGTTCTGTATAGACCAGGGGCAAGTAGAAAACTAACAAACATTTTCAGTAACAGATCTCCTTTCCTCTTTGTTTTTCAAACAGCAACTAATACAACAAAATACGAAAAAGACAAACAGGATGCCACAGTACTGACAGTATTGTCTAAACATAATCATATTTAACAAGTTAGACTGACTCGCAAATGGGGTACCATAAAAAAAAAAGTATAGTGAGCTCGGGAAAAAAAACAAAACAATACATTTAGTGACCTTTACGCACAACTATAAAGTTTGTTTTGGACTCCAAGTAGACGTAGGTAAAGTATAGAATTGATCCCTTCAATTGGCAGTTTTGTGGCCTTTCAAGAATCGATATCGACTACAACCTTCCCCTTCAAATTGCTGAGATCGAAAGCTCATATCAGTTTAACTTACTTTAAGTAACCACAGGAAAACAATAAAATAAAATAGAAAAATAACTTTTCCTAATTGATACACGTTGATTTTGGACTAATCACATAGCAAACTTTATCCACAAATTTATGAATGTGGGTATGTACGAGGTATGAAGCTGACACGTCTTGGGGATCTGAAAACATGCTATTTGAATAGTGAAAACATGAGTGTATTTGTGTCGTTGTATATACATGTTTTGATGCATATCAATTGATTTGTTTAGATACATTATGCATTTTTAATACATGTAGATTTACAGCACGTCCCTAAGTCTCTCCCACTAAAATCTGGCAGTAGGCCAAGGATCACTGAACTCCGCTTACTATTCTGTTAGGGGACAAGACTGCATACGCCAGTCTGCGTAGAATTCACTATTCAAAATATTTTATAGGAAATGTGCACTAAATCTGGGTTATGCTTTTTTTTACTACTACTAGTTTCTTCTCTCCATCGCAAAGTGGAAACTAAACAGACAATGAAACAGAGCGCACCACAAAATGTTTTTGCTTCATCTCCTATAAAATTCTGTTTTTGGGCTTGAGCTTGGGTTCAACGGCGTGTCAGTGCAATTACGACCACTTTGTTCCTTTCCCGTTTTTCTTTTTTTCTTTTTTTTTCGTTATCTTACTTTGGGATAGCTTTCAGCTCTCAGATTCCTATAAATAAGATCAAATAAAAGTGAAGTTTTGGTACATTTACCGTATTTTTCAATTAAAAAAAGGTAATTTCCGTTTAATTTCATTGGCGTTTTAGAAAATAATGGGTGAATGTGTTTCCATACAAAGGAATTCCCAAATGCCAGCCTCATCATAATGCCTTACCTATTTGTAGATTTTTTGAAGGAGTCTCCATGGTTTATCAAACCCTTGGACGTCGTCTTGAAGGACCTGACTCGGTGGAGTCCCCCTGTTTCTGGCATGTAAAAAGGATCTGAGAATATTTAAAATGAATACAAATCATTGGTGACGGTGTGTGATGATTTATAATGCAACTAGTAGAGGGGGGGGGGGGATTCTGAGGTAGAGGGCGGATAGTTCAACTTGGTATGTGTTGGTGCTATTAAATGTATTAGACCCTGGCAAAATTATAATAACTAACCGACCTGCATAAGATGAATCTTGCATTCTTTGCGGAAGTCCAACCCTATATCTAGATCTAGGCTATATTGAAATCAGCATTTGGATTCGATGCAATGGCTAATAGTAATAATAGAAGTTATGTAGGAATACACAGATCTGATTACGTTGATTTTCTACCACCAGTGTTTAAGGAGCAGTCAGAAACAAAAATATTCGATTATGCTCTTGGTTTCTACTCCACGAAAATGCGTCTGTACTTTTGGGGCTAAAACATAAAAAATCGTAAACAAATAATAATAAAGACTGGTTTTTGTCCAAAATGAATGTGTCCACGTAACTCATCGTCAAAAAGTAAGACAGTGAACCAAGTTTCATAATATTTGGCCACGCAGTCACGAAGTATTAGCTGGTTACATGTTCACCCACAAGCTCTATCATAGTAAACTACGGTACATAGGTACATGTAGCTTGATGCTTCAGGGTTTGACTTGTTGCCACAAAGACTGTATGTCTATCCCTGTGTCTGTCTTTCTGTATAATTATCCTGTCTGTCTGTCTGCCTATCTGTCTGTCTATCTGCATGTCTGTCTGTCTGTCTGTCTGCCTCTTTGTATTTCTGCCTGCCTGCAAGTCTATTAAACAGAAAATCTGTTTGTCTGTCTGCCTCTCTCACCACCTAACTTCTCGCTAACACTCTTGATCTCTCTTCTAGCTTTTACTTATTTTCATAGAGTAAGACCACGCGACTCATCATCTTAACCTGAATTCAAGAACCGCCCACTGAAAGCCAGTCCATTTACGAAAGCAATGTGTTTCATCGTCATCTCCGCCGATACCTGCGGGCAACTTTAATGGCAGTCGTTTGTGAAATATTACCTTCAATTGTCAGACCGAAACATCCATTTCTGCGCACAGTTAGCCTAGCAGTTTTTTACTGAAGTGTTGGTGCTGTTGTATTCAGTATTCTCTCCTCTCCATTAAAGTGTAAGTAATTCGCATGGCCGTGGAGTTTTGAAAAAAAAAGGGAGTTTCATACTTTTCGTTGCCATGACAACTCTGTGCGTGAAACAGAGAGGTCGTTGACTCGAGATAGATAGTTGTACATGGATGTGGCGAAATCGGGCTTGAAGTGAAACTTTTATACCTCTTTAAAAAAATCAAAATAAAATATTTTCGAGGCGATTTCAAAGCAAGATACTTAAACCGAATGCAGAAAAATAGCCACTCTTTCATTTTAAAAGCAAATGTCAATTTCCAAAGAAAAAATTTTGCCCTTTGGGTGGGATTTTCTAAGGCATTTGGTCTTTCACGTTAAGCCCGATTTCGCCAAATCCACTCACACTTTAAAAAAAATTTTATTCATTAAAAACTGTGCCATTTTCCCAACTGATATTAAAAATATTTATCTTTCATATTTTATCTTATTAAAGACCAGCAAATATTGTTGACAGGTCAGTTTTAGTGTTTCAGTTTACTCGATATTATCTATAAAATGACATACATACCAACAGATAGGTGAACAGACAGCCAGCTACAAACAGATAGGCGGACTGGCTGACATTATAAAATTTTCATACCTACCGAAAGCCACGCGTAGTTCTTTATTCTCGGGAAATGCCATTTTTGTTTCATAATAATAATTATACAACCGTGGTTCTCAGTATGGGCGGTATTGCCCCCTGGGGAGCGATTTGATTTTCGGGGGGTGGGGGGGGAGGAGGCGCAGGAAAGCTCCACAAGATGGCAAAAACGATGAAAGGGGGGGGGGGCAATTGTTTGGGGAGGGCGGGGCAGGCAAATACAGTGCAGCAACTGACTTGTTCAACAACACACGTAGATTAGGTGTTGTAACAGGGTCACAGATTGGCAAGGTATAGATAGCGTGGGAAGATAGTTGACGGCGGGGAGACAGAGTTATTGTAGGCCAGAGGGGGAAAGTACGGGATGCAACGGAAAGCGTTGACACCCGAAAAGGGTAGTGTTTACCTGACCGCCGTACTTGACGATCAGATCACCTGGGAATTGCTTGGGGGGTAGAGATGCTTCAATAGTATTGACGTGGAGTCGACGGGGGTGGCTATTAGGATAACTAATGTACACTCGGTGAGCGTCTTGGGACGCTACCTGACTGGGTATAAATCCCCGAACGCTCCTTCCAACTTCAGACCGCTGAGAGCACTCACCAGCTTCGTGCCGAAGAGGAGACCACAACTGCAACTGTAACTTTGTACTAGTCTTGTGAGTGGGGAAGGTCAGGGAACCCGCAAACATCCTTTGTCAGAGCGTGGTATCGTTGGTATCTTGTCGGCATTTGAGCTGTTGCTGAGTGGTAAGTTAATTGTACGATGTATGTGTATTTTACTTAATGTTCATAATTGTAGAACCTAAATCTAGGGGGTTTACTTTGGTATAACTACTGCCTCTGAGAGAGTCACGGAAACGCCGTTACATATATGTTACGAAACCTTATAGGATGGGGTCTGTTAGAGAGAGCGTTATTCTTCGTGGGGAACGTGTAAATATCATTAAAACTGTATTGATCGTTTATTCTATTGCCTATATGGGAGCCTATGGAGTATGGGAGCTGCAGCCTGACTTATAACAGTGTCAGCGGTTAAAGGTATTAATGATGAATATCCGTCATGGAGTAAGTATGGAAGTCATGCCTTCCAGCAGTAGATTAGGAAGTTGCGATTGTTTTTCTACAGAGGAGGAAGAACAACACCTTCTTGGCTTCTCAACTTCTTGTCCTTTGATTAACGACATCGTGGCTTCTTGGTTTCCCGACCTATTGGTACCTGCCGATACCTGTTGATCTAACTGCGCAGTCAAGCCAGAGTAGAGAGGAAGAACCAGTGCCCAGATAGCGCCGTACACCCCTAAAGGAGAGGTTTCCTTATGCTGAATGCACCCGTGTGTTTTATAAAATGTGCTAGAAATTGAATATTACGAAGCCTTTTAATTATCATGTACTGATTTGCATTGATTTCATTCCATCGAAATTCACGTGAAATTGTATGACCTATGTTCCTATTATTATTGAATGAATTAATAATTATTGTATAGATAAGCAATACAGATATCGTTTGTTATAACTTATAGAAGAGAGATAGTGTGTTTGTGCCGTGCCTATCACGGCTGGTATCAGAAGAAAGTTAGTGAGAGGAAGAGTGAGAGAAAGTGGAAACATCACAATGGTGTCAGAAGTGGGATCCTGCTAGTAAATAACATTTAATTTTGATCTTGGTTGTGTCAAGAGGCTATTGTGTGATTGTGCGGAGAGGTCATCTGCCCTGAGGCGAGTGAGAGAGATTGACATTTACTACCTGCGACATGCTCTGATTTTACCTGTGCATTGACTGTTCAATTTTGTCTTTTGTCACAGAGAAAATTGTTGTTTGCTATTGCAGGAATATTGTTGTTAACTTCACAGTTACGATCCACGCTTTATTGTTAGCTTTGTTACAGGTCAATTGCTGATGGACTATCTGGGCGCACTGAAGCTTGCCAGACAAGAAGGCATTAGTGATGAGGAATTCAAAATTAGGTGGGACGAAGAGAAAGCCCAAAGGGAGCGCGACCGAGAACAAAGGGTTATCGAACGAGAAGAAAAGGAGCGCGAACGAGAAGAAAAGGAGCGCGAACGAGAAGAAAAGGAGAAGGAAAGACAATTTGAAAGGGAGAGACTGGAATACGAACGGGAACTAGCCAAAAACGGGTGTCACAATGGTAAAGGGAATGGAAAATCTGCTGCCCCGAAGGTACCCAAAATTGCCATTTTTGATGACTCGCGCGAGGATCTCGACTTTTATTTGAAAAGATTTGAAAGACTCGCGCAGGCAAATGATTGGGAAGAAGACACCTGGGCAGACATGTTAGGGGCATTGTTAACTGGCAGGGCGTTAGATGTTTATTCCGGTCTCAGCGATGAAGACAGTAGGGATTACGAGAAGGTAAAGAAGGTGTTGTTCAAGAAGTATCATCTCACGGCAGAGGGTTATAGGCGTAAGTTTAGGGAAAGTCGTCTAGATAAGGACGAAACTTATACGCAGCTGTCCGTGAGATTGCAGAGATATTTTGAGAGGTGGGTAGACCTCTCAGAGGCAGAGAGAACTATGGAAGGGATTACGGATCTGTTATTCAGGGAGCAGATGTTGAAGATTGTCGACTGTAGTCTTTCCATATATTTGAAAGAGAGAGACCCTAAGTCCGTGCATGAGTTAGTTGAGATGGCGGACTTGTATAGTGAGGCTCATCAGTCGAAGCGAGGGCTGGAGCAACCGCAGAAGTCAGGTAAGAGGGTTGAGGAGAGCAGAAGTAAGGGTTTAGGAGTGAGTAAACCGGTATGCTTCAACTGTGGCTCTCCCAATCACCTGAGTAGACAGTGTGACAAGGGCAGGACGAAGAAGGGTGCTGCCGCCACTGTCGAGGACAACCGAGGTAAGTCCCAGCGTGAGAGTGGGCGTGGTTGTTTTGTGTTGGGTCACTTTTCCATATTGCGAGATTCTGTAGGAAGAGACAGAAAGAGACGACCGCAGTCGTACTAACCAGCGATGAGGAAGCCGATGACAGTCAGTGTGAGTCATCGGGCAGGGCAAATACTCAACCAGGGGCCGAGCAGAGTGTTGGGCCACAGACCTTCATTTCTTGGGAGACGGAAGGTAAGAGTATTGAGTTAGAAGGTTCGACAGAACATGAGCCCGGAGACGATGTTCCGGAGAATGATTTATCCGCTCCATTTTTGGAGAAGGGGAGGATAGGGGATAAAGAGATTACTATCCTTCGTGACACGGGATGCACGTGTGCGATTATAAAAAGGGACAAACTGCCTCCTAACAGCTTAACTGGGAAGAACAGGAGTTATGTCCTGATGGACGGGACGAGAAGGTCTGCTCCTGTCGCGGAAATGTGGGTAGAAACCCCATTTTATACTGGGCTTCTCAAAGCGCTAGTAGTGGAAGACCCAGTGGCCGATTTGATTATAGGAAACATAAAGGGGGCGTCTCTTGAGAAGATAGGTGTGGTACTCACGCGATCTCGCAAGGTGGAGATTGACAAGGAAGAGCATGAGTGTGAGAATGCGAGTGCGAAAGTGAGTCAGACCACAGATAATGAGGAGGCCAAGGGCAACTCAACGGAGAAGGTAAGGGTAGGGGCCAAGATAGGGGAACTCACACCAGGTGAGATAGCCCGGGCCCAGAGAGAGGACGAAACTTTGAGAGTTTTAAGGGAGAGAGCCACGTTGGAGCAATCGGCGGAGGTAGGTACTCACATAAAGGAGAGTAAGGGAATTTACTATCGGGTAAAGAAGGCCGGGGCTGGACGTGCTGACGTGGAGCAGTTATTGGTACCTAAGCAGTACCGAAGTGAGCTGATGAAGATAGCTCACGAAGGAGTGTTCGGGGGACACTTAGGAATTTCGCGCACACAGGACAGAATAATGCAGTCGTTCTTTTGGCCTGGGATAGGTGCGGACGTAGGTCGTTTCTGTCGATCGTGTGACGCGTGTCAAAGGACATCCAATAAAGGTAGGGTGACAAAGGTACCCCTAGTGCCGACACCCCTGATCGACACGCCCTTTTCGCGCGTCGCCATAGATTTGGTTGGTCCACTTCCGCGTACGGAACATGGGAGATCGCGTTATATTTTGACGCTAGTAGATTATGCCACGCGTTTCCCGGATGCCGTAGCCTTAAGGGGGATATCAGCTGAGCAGGTCAGTGAAGCGTTAATGGAAATATTTTCTCGGTTAGGCATACCAAAGGAAATAGTTTCAGATAGGGGATCACAGTTTACCGGTGAGCTGATGAGAGAGGTCAGTGCACTTCTCAAAACCAAACAGATATTCTGCTCGCCCTACCACGCGATGGCCAATGGTCTGTGTGAAAGATTTAACGGAGTGCTGAAGAATATGCTTCGCCGAGTAGCTCATGACAGACCCAAGGACTGGGACAGAATGTTGTGTCCACTGCTGTTCGCGTATCGCGAAACCCCACAGGCCAGTACAGGTTTTTCGCCGTTTGAACTAGTGTTCGGTCACCCTGTGAGAGGACCACTTGCAATACTGAAGAATCTGTGGACTGGGGAAGCGGAGTCAGAAACGAGGTCATCGTACGAATACGTGGTAGATATGAGGGAACGATTGGAGGATGCCATGAAAGTCGTAGCCGAGAACAGTAGCGTCGAAAAACACAGGCAGAAGAAATACTACGATAGGGGGGCCAAACAGAGGAAATTCCAAGTGGGCGATTCCGTCCTCATACTTCTCCCAAGTGACGGATCGAAACTACAGATGACTTGGAAAGGGCCTTACAAAGTAGAGGAGCAGAGAGGGTCAGTGAACTACATAGTGGACGTCAAGGGGAAGGGGCGATTGTATCACGCGAATATGCTGAAGAAGTATATTGAGAGGGAAGACGAACAGGAAAACACAGAGACAATAGCTGCAGCTATAATTGACGAGGCCGATGAAGGAGAGGAAGCGACTTCAATGCCTCTGGAGACAGTCATGCCTAGGCTAGAACAGACCGAAACCTACAGGGATGTACAATTAGGGGACACGCTAGATCAGGACCAGAGAGAACAGATGCAAGAGCTCATGGAAGAATATAAAGATATATTTACGGATGTACCGGGGCTCACTAACCTGATCAAGCACAAAATCCCATTGCTAGATCAAAAACCTGTGAAGGTAAGACCCTACCAACTACCGTACTCAACTAGAGAAGCTGTCAATGCTGAGGTAGGCAAGATGCTTGCGGCCATAATCGTCCAACCGTCCGAGTCCCCGTACAGTAGTCCAATTGTATTAGTTAAGAAGCCCGATGGTCAACATCGTTTCTGCAACGACTACAGGCGGCTAAATGTTGTGACTGCCGATGACGCCGAACCGATGCCTGAGGTAGAAGCCATTATTTCCAATCTAGCGGAGGCAAAATATTTCACCAAGCTGGACTTGACAAAGGGCTTTTATCAAGTTCCGATGGCCGAGGAAGATAAACACCTGACGGCGTTCGCCACACCGTTTGGGCTATACCAGTACAGGGTCATGCCGTTCGGGTTGAAGGGATCCCCCGCCACATTTAACAGGCTCATGAGGAAAGTATTAAAAGATGCTGGCGAAGGGGTAGATGCATTTGTAGACGACTGTCTTATACACAGTGCAAATTGGCCTGACCACTTGGAACGTTGTCGGAATGTTTTCGAGCGACTGAGACGGGCAAATTTAAAAGCTAGACCTACCAAGACGCTAATAGGGATGACAGAAGTCGAGTACTTAGGCCATAAGCTGGGACAGGGGACTGTAAGACCGCAGGAGAGTAAGGTGCGAGCCATTGTCGGCTGTGACCGACCGACGACCAAGACACAAGTGAGGAGTTTCCTGGGGCTAACGGGGTACTATCGGAAGTTTGTACCAAATTACAGTGCAATCTCGGCGCCGTTGTCAGACCTCACAAAGAAGTCCCAGGGCACAAAGTTCGCGTGGGGACACGCGCAGGAGAACGCGTTCAATGCGCTAAAAATTTGTTTGAGTTCCGAGCCGATACTACGGATGCCAGACTGGAACAAGGAACTGATTCTCCAGACAGACGCATCTAACCTTGGAGTGAGTGGCTGCCTACTCCAAGAAGACGAGGGTACGAAGTATCCAGTCGTATACGTGAGCAGGAAATTGAAACCTGCGGAGAAGAACTACTCAACAATTGAAAAGGAATGCCTGGCCATAGTTTTCGCCGTTAGTAAGTTGCAGGCGTATCTGTATGGGAGAAACTTCATGTTAGAGACGGACCACCGACCTCTAACTTGGATGCGAACTAAAGACCAGAAGAACGCGAGGGTAATTAGATGGAACCTGGCGCTGCAACCATATAACTTTCGAGTCAGCAACATCAGGGGGCGAGACGCTCTATGGGCCGACACTTTATCTAGATTACCGGTAGATTAATAATTTTATTAGCCGATTTTGCCAGGGAAAATCGACTTAAGTGGGGGCGATTGTAACAGGGTCACAGATTGGCAAGGTATAGATAGCGTGGGAAGATAGTTGACGGCGGGGAGACAGAGTTATTGTAGGCCAGAGGGGGAAAGTACGGGATGCAACGGAAAGCGTTGACACCCGAAAAGGGTAGTGTTTACCTGACCGCCGTACTTGACGATCAGATCACCTGGGAATTGCTTGGGGGGTAGAGATGCTTCAATAGTATTGACGTGGAGTCGACGGGGGTGGCTATTAGGATAACTAATGTACACTCGGTGAGCGTCTTGGGACGCTACCTGACTGGGTATAAATCCCCGAACGCTCCTTCCAACTTCAGACCGCTGAGAGCACTCACCAGCTTCGTGCCGAAGAGGAGACCACAACTGCAACTGTAACTTTGTACTAGTCTTGTGAGTGGGGAAGGTCAGGGAACCCGCAAACATCCTTTGTCAGAGCGTGGTATCGTTGGTATCTTGTCGGCATTTGAGCTGTTGCTGAGTGGTAAGTTAATTGTACGATGTATGTGTATTTTACTTAATGTTCATAATTGTAGAACCTAAATCTAGGGGGTTTACTTTGGTATAACTACTGCCTCTGAGAGAGTCACGGAAACGCCGTTATATATATGTTACGAAACCTTATAGGATGGGGTCTGTTAGAGAGAGCGTTATTCTTCGTGGGGAACGTGTAAATATCATTAAAACTGTATTGATCGTTTATACTATTGCCTATATGGGAGCCTATGGAGTATGGGAGCTGCAGCCTGACTTATAATAGTGTCAGCGGTTAAAGGTATTAATGATGAATATCCGTCATGGAGTAAGTATGGAAGTCATGCCTTCCAGCAGTAGATTAGGAAGTTGCGATTGTTTTTCTACAGAGGAGGAAGAACAACACCTTCTTGGCTTCTCAACTTCTTGTCCTTTGATTAACGACATCGTGGCTTCTTGGTTTCCCGACCTATTGGTACCTGCCGATACCTGTTGATCTAACTGCGCAGTCAAGCCAGAGTAGAGAGGAAGAACCAGTGCCCAGATAGCGCCGTACACCCCTAAAGGAGAGGTTTCCTTATGCTGAATGCACCCGTGTGTTTTATAAAATGTGCTAGAAATTGAATATTACGAAGCCTTTTAATTATCATGTACTGATTTGCATTGATTTCATTCCATCGAAATTCACGTGAAATTGTATGACCTATGTTCCTATTATTATTGAATGAATTAATAATTATTGTATAGATAAGCAATACAGATATCGTTTGTTATAACTTATAGAAGAGAGATAGTGTGTTTGTGCCGTGCCTATCACGGCTGGTGTCAGAAGAAAGTTAGTGAGAGGAAGAGTGAGAGAAAGTGGAAACATCACAGGTGTGTTTGTTTCTAAAGAATGCTTCTGTTTTATTATAATGAATGATCAACACATCTATTACGCCTATTGATATTAATAAGGCTTTGAAAAACATTAACATCGTAATTTGAGTGTAGTCTGTCTTCTTGTGAAATGCATCTGTCAGGTTTGACGAGGAATTGGGAGGGGAAGGAGAAGAAAATGAAGAGGGGGGGGGGGGAGGGGAGGGGGTGAAAAAAATTGGAGCCTACGGAGGGCGACTGCTTGAAAAAGATTGAGATCCACTGTTATAGAACATTACTTTGACAATTATTGGTAACCAAGCAACCGGACGATGTTGTATAGGACAGTGTAAAAATTAATGACTAGCCGAAATAATCGTACTAGCACTAGGCAAGACAATTTGTTCCATCTCTCATGGATTATTTAAAGTAGCCCGTGTTCACAACGTTGTACCAAGGCAATGCAGGTGGAAGTCAAGGCACAGTATACCGTGTCTTGGGTGTCAGGTCAGCTAAGCTGGTTTTACCTGTCACGATCTCACCACCAGAGCCAGTCACCTGGCGGTATAAACGGCTGTACAACTACAGCCGGATTTGTTCACCGATATTTGAGAAGTAAAACTGGTCGGGTCCAAAATGTGTTTTATAAAGGCAAGTTTGACCCCAGCTTCAAGTCAAACATTATTCTAAAGCGAATTGAATGTTAAACAGAAAATTTAATTCCACGAATATTATTCTGTAAAATTGTTCTCAGTGTAGTTAGCCGGTTTTGTTGGCCGGCCGACAGTATTAAGCATTTTCATTTAGAATCTGCATGACCTTATCGACGCGGTACCGTGCTTCTCACACGTAAAAGGAACCAATTAAAGAACAGTTTACTGACGTGATGTGGATAATGACTTCGTCTCGGATATTTTCAAACACAAGTACAGAAGTCCTATGAGATTCCACTGTTTACAAATCCGTGACTTCTAACCATTTAAACAATATAGGAGGCTTTAAAGACGAGTGCATTGACCTCTACAGACATGGAGAAATTATTCATTCTCAATGGAAACAGATCAAGCAGTAAAAAAAAAAAGTAATGCTATAAATATGTACGCAGTATACCTGTACATTTAACATAGGGACGCGGTGGCCCAGAGGCAAGGTGCTCGCCTCTCATGTCGAAGGTACCGGGTTAAAATCCCGGTCGGTGCAGGCATGTTGAAATTTTGGGATTTTTCTCATATTTTCCTGTCCCTGATCCTATGGTAGGTAGGATCGAGAACCTAGCCTTCTCGGTTAAAGAGAGACCGTGTGTACGCTGCGCACGTTAAAGATACCTTGGCAGTTGGAAATCGAAAAGAGCAGGCCGAACAGGCCGCTGCCCGGGGCAAAATTCTGAAAAAACGAATCCCTACCACAACAAGAATATATTTTTTAAAAAACACAAGAAAAGTGAGGTGCAAATGCCAAGGGCAGCGACAGCTCCTGAACGCTGTATACTTAGCATACGTACGCGGCAGAAGCTTTATTTTTCATCGCAACCTAGTCACATCCGTACTTATATGTCACTGATGTTGGATGACCAGAGTGGTTTACATACTAAGCTGTAGTAACTGAACAGTGAACACAACAGGGAAAGGGGATTGAATGGCATGATTACTATATTTAGATTTACGTCATGGGACATTCGAACTGTTCAACGCGGCGGTTAAGCACAGTTATGGACTTTGTACACACGTTTCATGTGCAGTTGATCTTTGTGCCTCGAATCGCCCTTACAAAGTCCATAACAGCTGTGCTTAACTACCGCGTTGAACAGTTCGAATGTCCCATGACGTCGTCGGTACAATTAAATTAGTAACTGTGTCATTAAATCCCGTTCACTATTGAGTACTTTCTCTATTTGGCTATGTAATTAGAATGATGACGATCCCCGAACAGCAGAGTACCTACAATAGATGTGATTGTCAGTGTCAAGTTGTCAAAATGTCCGCAAAGTATGGCCTTTATATCCAATTTTTCCAAGTTCTATAGGAACATAATATTATTACATTTAGCTACATTCTTGACACATCTGTCTTGACAAGAACACTTACAAAATGCTAGAATCATGGACAGTGACAGGATTGTTGGCATATAATGAGAACAATGAGTTCAATTAAATATATATTCATAGTATACGAATTCTCTTTATTTATTTATTTATTTACGACTCATTTATGTATTTTGCAGAAAGGGAGGGGGGAGGGGGTATAAATAGAAAACACTTTTTGTTGTCACAAAATATAATGTTAAAAATTATTTTTTTCAAATAATATATTTCTACTGTTCTTGCTGTCTTCTTTTATGTCAGTCTTCATAATGTGCTCTTGTACTCCGTGAAAAGAAGATCTATTAAGGAACTAGTTAATAAATTGTTCGGTACAACTAGCTTTAGGAAGCGGTGATTTCTCCTTAACATAGTGATCAATTAGATTGAACGATGCGTGCCGAAAGCGTACCTGAATTTTACTTTCAGCCACTAATTGTCTCTTTGATCCAGCAATCAGCGTGTTCGGTGAAGGAAATTATCAACTCTTCGAAGGGAAATTTGAATGTGATTGAATTTTTCTGTGAGCCTTTCATACGCCTCGTCGTGACTTGAGGATGAAGGCACGCACGTAAAGAAGTGGGGGTTTACTTTTTTGGATGTCGAGTTACCACTGTAGTCATACGGAAATCAGAATTTGTGCATTTTTCAGGATCGTGAGTCATCACCGGTGGTCTTCCTTCTGTCATCATTGTATTAAACATTAACAGGGAGTGGGGGGGGGGGGCGCATCAGCCCCCGGCGGGAGATGCTAGGATAATCTAGAGAATCAGTAAACTGAGGGGTCGATTATGGGTCGACATAGCTTTTGAAGCTGAACGTTGACCTGAAAAATGAAATAAAAAATCGCCCACACACATAACACTCACTATTAAGGTGTCATAGGTTGAACGTTCACAGTGGAAAAAACAACAACCAACTTTTTGTTAGCGTTTTAGCTGACCGTAGGCAGACCGTAGCCATAGCCTGGGTTTTTATAATGTACTGACACGAAAACGGAAACGGAGATGTCAATAGCCGTTAATTAGTAAAATAAAAAGAATGCTATCATGTGTAATGCAAAGCCGTTTCGGAAACACTAATTCTTCTTACTTCTTAACGTGATTTTTGACGTTTCCATTGCCCCTTCCCTTTCCGTAAGCATGAAAACACGGCCTTACTGGAACCGGGCGAATGGTGATCTAGCTTAAAACGGAAAAGTACTGTTCGTACCTGGAAGAGGTAAATAGGCGTTTGGAAGGCTGTTTGTTCTGGGTCTTTGGGCTGCTTGAATGTTGAGGCTCAGTTTGGGGCGTGGCCGATTCTTGAAGGAGTTGGAACGGGAGTGTGGTGCAGAGTGTGGGGCGTCCAACTTGGGCGTTGAGTGGAAAAAGTTCTCATCGTCGTCGGGGATCCGCTCGCCTTCTATCAGGATGTCCGTAAATGGAACATCCATACCAGATGCAAGGGTCACTGGAAAAAAAATATCATACATTAATTAGTACCCTGCCTAAAACACAAATATTTTACATCATTAATGTCTGCATAGGAGGGGTATCATAGTAAAGCCCAGAACGGCACAATCAGCTGCTGGCAGACAAGAAGTGCACACCATATTTTCCATTATTTTCTTAGTAAATATGGGGAGACCCTATCATACTGAGCCCTGTCAGTCACAGCCAGCTTCTGCCATCATATTCTTGGGTGTAACTGTGACGTTCCGGGCTTAGTATGATACCCTCCTCACACAGGCTTATTGGAAAGCAATGGTGAAAATAATGTACTTAGTAAGTAAACTACACATGAACTTGAACACTTCAAAAACTTGGTTTGAAATCAGTAATTAGGACATAAATAATAGCATAGCCATATCCAAAATAAAGGGATTTTTAAAAGAATATATTTTCGCAACGTCAACAAAAATGACATAAACTTAACAAATTCGTTTGTCTCCTTATGTACTAATACATAAGTGTATTTGAAAATTACATTAAGACTAAAAACATGTTCTACATCAACATAGTTTTTTACATTGGTGTAAGACACTGAATGTAGAAGTTTATAAATAGGAATTAATTACGTAAGTTCGCGGGGACGTGAGGGAGTTTTCATAAGATTAAGGCTGGCATTACTACTGAAAGCTGTTTCAGCAAAGCAAAACATGATTATTATGATACAAAGGAATTATTGTAACATGGCGAAATCTCCTAATGGGCAACATAGTCTTTCACAAACAAACTTATTTGAAGGGCAATATAAATGAGACTGACAGAGACAAAAAAAGTATGATCAAATCCTCCGCAGAGTCAAAGAAAGCAACAAAAATCGGTAATCAAACTGAGTAAGGCTACAAATCAAGAAGAAATATCATTCACATTCGTCTAATGAAGAAAATGAAGACGATGGGGTTCACGAACATGAGTCATCAAGCCAAATGGCAAAATGCTATTTAAATTCAAATACAGAATCTATTATTTTGCGTCAAAACACGTATAGTTGTGAGTACAAAGTATGGCCCGCTTGTATGCGTAAAGCATATTTAAATGAGCCTGGTCGCGCACTAGTCCATATCGATCGGCCAACTTGTTGAATGGTGAGGTCAGGACAATCAGATTCAACGAGGTCTCGCGCACTAGCCGACTAGTCTGACTGTCATTGAAACTCAATGTCATGACGTCACCCTCCAATTAGTCGGTAGATCCAAATCGGCTTTTGCGCGCTTGGCCTACCTGACCATTTTGGATCATGCGCATCAGCTTTCATTTTTTTCCCTCACATAGGAGAACAAATTAACAATGCTGAAGTGAGCACAAAGCGCACGGCAACAAAAGAATATTAATAAGAAAACAGTATTAATAATCAAGAAATACATGGTTTGAAAAACAATATTCCACGACAGTTTTCATAAAAAATCAGTGCCACTGTGAGTCACAGACAAGATTTGTATAATTTTTCAAACTGTGACATTAACCAATTATTTGAGTTTGATGTTTCTCACGTCCCATCCTTTTATGAAACATAATGCTACTAAAGGAAAGTGTTAATTTGCGACAAAGTGAATTCATATAGGGCAATCACAAAGCAAGGTGTTGTGTGTCCATTTTAGGAAATGTATCTAGCACAGGCAATACCCCTAAAATGAAATTAATTACAAGGTGTTGTGTGTCCCTTTAAAGAGATGTGTCTAATACAGGCAATATCATTTAAATGAAGTTAATTAATTTCAGGTATTACTGAGTAGAAAGCAGAATAATTCAGTCATGCGTTTAAGTTGCAGAACAGCAGGGTAGTGATCCAATTCAACATTCTCTTTATGTCTGCACCTCCTCACCTCGCCTCGGTAAAGCCATCACTGGATAACTTTAAAAACACTGGAGTATTCCTCTTGGAAAAAAACATTCAACCTGATGGAGGTTGACAGAAGGGGCTTATTTTGCTGTAAATAAGCAAGA
Source organism: Onchidella celtica (assembly GCA_963931925.1). Classification (NCBI taxonomy): domain Eukaryota; kingdom Metazoa; phylum Mollusca; class Gastropoda; order Systellommatophora; family Onchidiidae; genus Onchidella; species Onchidella celtica. Next base: position 36,861,940 of record OZ007574.1, on the reverse strand, counting down.
TAAATTACAATGTCTATGTTAACTTTGTATACAGTGAACACGAAGGTTATAGTGTCCGTCCTAACTCTGTAACAATGAATGAAGTACCATATTTTACAGTAAACAGGAAAGATACAGTGTCAGTCCTAGCCTTGTAACAATGAATGAAATTGCTCATTTTACAGTAAACATGAAAGTTATAATGTCAGTCCTAGCTTTGTAACAATGAATCAAAATAACTTATTTTCCAGTAAATTCCCAAAAGTTATAGTGCCAGACCTAGCTTCGTAACACTGAATCAAAATAGCTTATTTTACAGTAAATACCCAATGGTTATAGTGCCTGTCCTAGATTTGTAACACTGAATGAAATAGCTTTATTTTACAGTAAACCGTAAAATTATTGTGCAGGGCTTTGTGACAATGAACGAAATAGCTTAGTTTACCGAAAACTCTAAAATTATAGTGCCAGGCTATGTAACAATGAATAAAATAGCAAAATTACAGTAAATAAGACTGTTACAGTGTCATCAGTCTTAACTCTAAGACTAGAGAATGAATCGTCTTTAACTGCAGGTATATAATAAACACAACACATGGTACGACAGGGAAAATGGTGCCAATGCCTAGGGCAGAAATCCTCCAAAAACAACGACATCAACACGTATAATCCCCTGAACAAAGGATACATAAGATCTGTAAGAAATCTAAGGCTGTTGTCAAAGAAAACTAAAACAGAGCGCTACTTTAAATGGTTTATTCCGTCATCAACTAGGATGTTGCAATAATGTCGTCATCTTGATCGTTATCTGTGTACAGTTGAATTGTGCCTTGCGTACCAGGTCAATGTGTTTTAGTTACGGAAGCATATTGTGTGCCCTGTTAATTTTGTTTATTTACTAGTGTGTGTGTGTATATACATATGTGTGTGATTGTGTGTGTGTGTGCGTGTGCGCGCGCTATATATCATAATTTCTGTAACTGTATTGTTATGTATTCAATGATCAAAACAAATTTCCTTGTACAAGGACGAATAAAATTTATCTTATCTTATCTTATCTTAATATGCAATGTCACTATGTCGCTAGAAAATGGAACAATTATGTTACAGTTGAAAGGGGTTTTTGTTTTTGTCTGTTTGTTTTCACTGTAAACGCTTAAGTTATAGTGTTGGTCTTAGTTTTGTAAATCAGTGAATGAAATATCTATAACTGACGATAAAATAGTAAACATAACACCGTCGCTTTGCTGCAAGACTCCTGTAACTGACATTTCAAAAATTTTACATGAGAGCCAAAAAACTGATTTTCTTTGGCTTATGTAATATTGTAAAGACAATGAACCTGATTGTTGCAATATCGTTATTTATAAGAATTGAGCCACGAGCTTTTGACACAAGGTGCGCTGTTGATTTTCAGACCCAAAGAATGAAAAAAGTGATTTTGGCCAAAAATGTTAGTTACAGGAGTCTTGCACCATAGTGACGACACAGAGTGTATGGAATGGCGGTAAGAAAATGCCGCTAGAATAAGATGGAAAGAGTTATTTATAAGGTTGAAAGAAGGGGCTTATTTTACCATGAACACAAACCTTAAATTTTAATAGTGTCCACGTTGTAACCAACGAGTGAAATAACGTCTATCACTGATGATATATAGTAAAACAACACAGTATTACAATGATTATGGAATATCATCCTGAAAATGTCACTAGGACAATGGAGAAGGATTGAAAAAGTTTAAAGAAAGGGCTATTGTACAGTAAGCACGTAACTTGTCGGTCGGTCTCAGGTTTGTAATCAGTGAAGGAAATATATTTAACTGATATACAGTAAATACATCAGAGTGTGTGGCATATCATCGAAGAAATGTCATTTGAAAATTGAAAATTCATTACAAGTTTGATAAGGGGGGCTTATTTTACTGTAAACACGAAAATTGTAGTATCAGTTTTGTAAGAAGGTTAGTGAGTGGAATAACATTCTTAACTGACGATAAACAACACAGTTTAACCGGGAATATCGTCCCAAAAATGTCACTAGGATAATGGTCAAAAGATTGATAAAGTTTAAAGAAAGGGCTATATTACAGTAAACACGAAGATTGTAGTGCCGGTCTCAAAATTCCTGTTCCTGATCATAATTATGGTAGGCAGGATCGAGCACCTAGTCTTCTCGGATAAGGACAAAAAACCGGAGGGCCGGTGTGCAAGTTGCTCACGTTAAAGATACCTCGGCAGTTAGAAGACGAAAACAGCAAGCCGAACAAGCGTTGCCCGGACAAAAATCTAAAAAAAAAGGAATCCCTACCACAAAAAAAAAGTAACAAAAAGAAAACACCGCAGAAGCAAGAACAAAAGAAAAAAAAAAACAAGGAAAGAAAAGTGAGGTGTAAATGCCAATGACAGCGAAACCTCCTAGTCCTAACATGAAGAGCTAAACACAGCTATGTATTTATTTTATATGAAATATCTGTAACTGGTGATTTACACTAGATATAACACAGAATAGTATCATGGAATATCATCATCGAAACGTGGCTAAAAAATGTGGAAAAGGTAATAATAGATTTCATTTATATGTTTGAAAAGGGTGGGGAGATGGGGCCTTTCCTTACTGTATCCACGAAAGTTACGGTGCCGGTCTTGGTTTTGTAACCAGTGAGTGAAATGCTCATGAACTGTTGATGTATAGAACAAAACATAAAGTACACAGGATATCGACATCAAAATGTCACTAGAATATCAATTTATGAAAGCAGTATTTATAAAAGCTGGAAGAAGGGGTTTATTTTTGCTGCAAGTATGAATGTTACTGTGCCAGAATATTTCTGATTTTGGTTTTTGTTGGTTTTTGTTTTTTCTAACCAGCGGGTGAAACATCTATAGCTGGTCTTGAAAAGTACATCTAATATAAATTACACGGGAGAATCAATATAGGACATACAATCATGTTGCCAGAACAGTGGTTCTAAAATTGGAAACTGGGAAGGGGGATACCGGGATTATTATTTTATTTTTTTTATATTTTAATTTCAGATTGTGCATAATCATTTCTACCACTACCGTTCAACTCAATAGCCGTTGTTTAACTCCACAGACCCGAGTTCGTGTTTGCCGATTGCAGTGCAGACCAGCAAATTCAGGAGCGGGGCAGCAACACACCCACATCCCCTGGGATTTTCGGTGACGTTCAGAGTCATTTTAGGGTTAGGGTTAGGGTGCACAGTTCAGAGGTTGCAGCACCCATGGCAGTGTTCGATAGGACGAGAAATCCCTTAGCCGATGACCTGTGTTTGGGGGTTTGTTGCTGCCCCGCTCCTGAATTTGCTGGTCTGCACTGCAATCGGCAAACAAGCGACCCGGGTTGCCCTAACTGTATTATCCGCGCACACCGGCCCAGCATCCACACCATGTTGACGCAATCTACACTGGTCAGTTTTCTGAATGAGAAGCGATGCGCATCGTTTGTTTTGGTCATGTAACTGCGATGGGCGCTCGGGTGCCCGCCGCTGGCCTCTCACTCGCCGAGCGAAGGAATTCTTCGTTTTTGCTTTTCAATCTATGAATGTGAAATTAATCTGATCTTCGAAAGATTTTATCACTCGCTAAATTTCAAAGGAATTTGGTTCTCGCCTGCTTGTAATGATATATGGGCGATTTATATCCCGTTGACAGCTTTCAGCATTCAAAAATGTTTTGGTGAAAGTTTCATCGACAGTTCGGCCGAACGCCATTTTACACCGCGGAGGTTATCACGTGATGCACTAGCATTCCGAAATCGGAATGAAACTAGGAATGGTCCTATTCAAGTTTTCAGGTGGAAATCGGAAAGGTTCGGATTCCATTCCGACTTCGGAAAAATCTAAACGCAACACGCTTTCCGCTAGATTTCCTTTCTTTTTTTTTCTATTCCTGAAACCTACCAGTGTAAACGGGCCTCTAAACTCCGTTGGTCAGGTCAGTAAGCTCGCATGCCAGACCACCCGTTGCGCAAAATACTATTTTTACGGCGAGCTGCTGCAGGGCAAACGTTCGCAAGGAGGCCAGCGAAAACGCTACAATGATACGCTGAAATCCTCCCCGGAGGCCTTCAACCTGCTGGAAGGATCCAGCCCAGGAGGGAGCCACCTGACGCCTCCTCCATTGACAAAGGCGCTGTCCAGTGCGAGGCCAACAGGACTGCTGCCCAAGGACAGCGACAGTAGGTGAGGAAATGCAGGGCCGTCGACCCTCAACCAGCAGTCACAACCCTCTGCCTTCCCTGCCAGAGGTCCCCCCCCCTCCCCCCGCGGTGCGCAGCTTGGACTCACCAGCTTACCAGCCACCTGCGCTCTCATAGCCAACCACCACATCCGCCCCCTTGATGACTAGATGATCTTAATCGAGTTCGACTGACGACCAAGAACAACAAAAACGAACAGCTAAGTTTACGGTTCTGCCAGAAGGAACTCTAAGCTTTTTATTGAAGGGTTTTTGAAAAGGAAGTGTATATCCGTACAACATGTTGTATTGATATGGGCAGTGCACATCAGTGCTTACCAAAAAGCGCGGCTGGTGAAGGTTTGCTGAAACAAAACTTGGTATGGTGCTCACGAATTTAAAGTGACAACACATGGAATAGTCAGATGGACCTGGGGGCCTGAGGGTCTAGTCCATTTGTATCAATGGGCGGTAGTCAGATTGACTAATCAGGCGAAAAGGGGTTGGGGTAGCCATTGGTGATCGACGTACACTCAAGTATATTGTTATTATTAGCGCAGATCACGCAATCTACGAGCAGAAATCGGATTGTTTCGCTACTAAGCCGATTCATATTTTTAAACAATATGCAAATTAACAAGGTCAGTAATATAGTATTCCGGTGTGTGTTCTACGTCATCGCATTGTGTGCGTTGTACGGAAATGGACTGTTCATATCCGTACAACATGTTGGAAATAAAGCCATTGGGCATAGATGTAGTTGGAGTGTTGTGTTAAGTTTGTCACGAGTGGAGTGAGCGATAGTTAATAATTACGGGGGGAAAGGAGGAGAGTAAAATTAACGCACGTAGACAAGTAAGTTAAAGCGTGCTGTTATGAGTGGTGGGGGGTCTGAATGAGGCGAAAGCGCTGTATTACTATCACTGCAAGTTAGAAGGTCCTACTGAACGGACGCAAGAGAAAGCCCAGCGGGCGAACATAAGGGGAGCAGTCGGAAGACGGATGAGAGTGTTTTTTCCAGTGATGACTGGTAGGTAGAACGTTGATTGATAATTATGATTGATGTATTATATTATATTCGTCTATTACCATGATGGAAATAAGTATATGTGAGGAATGTGGAAGTCCTTGATATTGGATATAGCAATGTGCGCCATGAGCGATAGATGAAAGTTGAGTTCATGGATTTGTAGCGCGAGTGAGTAGTGTGTACTCCGATGGAGGTGTGTTACCGTAAGATGTTTGGTGAGTGAAATGTGAACTATTGTGTGTACGCTTCATGGGTTGTAAGGAGAGGTGGAGTGAATAGAAATGGTAGGGTATTATACCAATGTAATGTTATTCTTGTAGGTGTCGGGGACGGGCCGAAGAGCCACCTCGATGAGCACAGGGGATAGGCCAGCATAGGGCCGGAGGCCAGACATAGGCCAGAAGTGAGGCTGTCGGTGCAGGACAGTAGAGGCACATAAAGTCGTGGCAGTCAGGCCACGGACAGGGACGTAGATATGAGCGTGAATGTGATAATGTACTATTGCCATGTTGATGGGCTATTGAAATGATAATGTACTACTGCCATGTTGATGGGCTATTGAAATGATAAGGTGCTATTGCCCTGCTGAGGTGCTAGTGGAATGCTAAGGTGTATGACAATAGGAAGGTGATATTGAGAGACTGCGGTGCCAGTGAATTATTAATGTGCTATTAAGACCCTGAGGGGAGAGGCTGAGGCCGAAGTGCCTTTAGGAAGTAACTACCGGGTTGTGGATCCGAGGAAGAGTGCATGTGAGAATAAGGCCGTTGTACGGCAGTTAATTTCAATAATATAATGTATGTAATTGCGCTATTATCTGTATAATTATGTTTAATAAATGTGTGAGTCTGATGGGTTGTTCTGTTAAGTGTTAAACTTGTTCGTTCGTGATTGTTGTCCTGTCATAACTTATTACATCTCCCAGTCTGGGATTTATGACAAAGTTCTTCACTTTAGGATGTTCGCGGCCCTCGGCATTTACACCTCACTTGTTTTTATTTTTCTTGTTGTGGTAGGGATTCATTTGTTTGTTTGTTGTTGTTGTTTTTTTAGAATTTTGCCCCGGCAGGGCCTTGCTCGGCCTACTTCTCTCGACCTCCAACTGCCGAAGTATCTTTAATATTCGTAACGTGAACACGGGCCTTCCGAGCCATTCGTCCCCATCCAAGAAGACTAGGTGCTCGATTCTACCCACCACAGGACTAGCCACAGGAATGTTTCCACTGATGTAGGTGGATGGGATGACGGGCAGGTTTTAAAAGGTTGAAAAGCACTGCCTTAGAGTATCATTTTATAAGTAAAATAATTCGAAAGTCCCATGGTAAACCATTGTGAGTAGACTTTTTTTTTAAATAACTATATATAATCCTTGACAGCCCGCAGGCTGTACTATAAGCTGGGTGTTAAAATTCTGAAAACTAAGGGTTAAATAACGTTGTTTTCGCTTTGTTTTGTTTTAAATATCGTAACTACTAAGTCTTATAAAGACGTTTTTTTGTTCCTCCTGTGAAATTTGTAAAAACCGAGTTAGAATACTTTACCCTGCAGCCCTTGAATATTATTTCAATATATTTACTTATACATAACTGAAGAGAAGTGATAGTGCTACATGGGCTTGCAGATGCCGAGAGGATACAGCCAAGAAACCCTGAAATAAACGTTTACATAGATAAGTGATCAACACCTTTCAGATGCTGTGAATATGGCCTTACTAATAATATAATAACAAGCCATTCGAATGCGTCAATCCATTCAAAATCAAATTTAACGAAGGGCAAAAATTGCTTAAGCCTGTCAACGCCAGCTCCGCAGACTCGTGGCTTGTCAACTGTAAGGCAGCTTGAAGTATTATAGAAAAGTGCAAATCCTCTGTAGAAAATTAATGTTTCCCTATTTATATTCTCATTCACGGCCCGAAACGAATGCAGTTATCATATCTAAAAGTGATAGGAATATAAAAATTGTTCCTGTCCGGAGTAGGCAAGTAAAGGGTTAGAGGCTTCCCATTTAAACGATACACATGTACGTTCTCGTGGAATCGATACCAACAAGCCTACCGATGCCTTGACTTTGCTCGCCCTGTCTTAATCGATATTGAACCGCTGGCCTATGATTACAGTCTACCAGTAAGTCAGACAATAGGAAGCTACTGCTTTCATGTTGAAATGTCACCGTGGGGAACCATTATGTATTTCCTTCAATTGAATTCTACAGCTTCAAAGTATTATCTTTCTTCTATTGTTATACGGGGGGTTGGCTTGGGGCAAAAACGCTTTAACAGAATCTTTTCTCATACCGTTCTCCGGCTCAAGACAGGGGGGGGGGGGGGGAAAGTAAGTTCAGCGGATGTAGGGTTTATAAGGACATTAGCTCTTGTTTGTTCTATCTCAATTTTCTGAAAAAGACTAGAGATCTTTTAGTATGTAGAAGAGGTATAGGTATAACAAATGCACACTTTGATACTTGTTTAAAATGCGTTATGGCACTTATGAAGCTGTTTCACAGTTCCGAGTTATTCAAACTCCTCATCATATACTACTAATACTACAGCCGCGAATGTTCAGCGTGGAATTTCTCAGTTGTGCAAAAAGTGGAGTTGGAACAAACAAGAACTAAGACCCCTTTATGAAATCTACCCTCCGTACAAGAACCGGGATTCTATGGCAAATGTGTCGATAAATAAATAGTCACTAATTCGTATCCTTACCATTAAGTAAGATCTAACGACTGCACACTGATTTTCAACTTAAAAACTTGTCGGGGAATGCAGTTTAATAGGCTGGTGGTGCGCTGAGTCAGAAATGTTTGGGGTCTGTTTTGACTCAGTGGGCGAGGTCCCTCTTTCCGCCACTTGACTCAAGACAGTCTTGACGCACCCGAACTAGTGAGATGGACTTATTGTTTCGGTCTCACTAGCCAGTGTGCGAGGTCTCGTTTGACTGTAGAGTCCATATCTCACAATAAAACTAAGACAAAACAGACAGGATCCAGTGCACTATCAGCCTTAATGCTCCACTGCTCTATTAAATTCTACTAACCCGTGTGGAGGAAGAGGATGAGAAAGGTTGGTTCAAATATCAGTCGAATAATAATAAACTTTAATTAAACTGCTATAAAAGGGCGGGAACTGAAGTATCAAGAGAGTTCTTTAGAAGTAAGACCCTGAAATGTATCTTGTTTTGTTTACAGTTAAATTCGGCTATTGCAGTGCACAGCCCAGGGCGCAGACAGAGGAAGAAATAGGCCAACAATATAACTGGATGGACCCCCACCCCCCTAAAAATAAAAAGCTGAAACTCGGGCACTGGCAGATGTTCCGGTCAAAGGACCAGTAAACGGTAAATTTGGCTATGCTTACGTCAATAATCTGCGTCAGGAAAGGCATTAATAACTCTCTGACCAATTTGGCATTTGGATAGTAGATTGCCTGATAGCAAAGATACTAGAAAGAATAGGATGAGGCAGCTATATAGTGCTTTTGAGCGCGCACAGATTTCGCACCTCCACCTAGTGGCGAATGCGCGGAAGTCATGAACAGAGGTGTAAATTACAAAGTCAATATGAGGAAAGTACTGAAATTTGTTCATTATTCAGCTGTCGTTGTACGCCTTGACCGACGTCACTTATTTGTAATTATATAACTTCAATCGCTGTGGGAAAACTCTGGCTTTTTTTTTTTTTTAAAGTCTGAGCGGCACTGTAACAAAACCGCATCATTAATTTAATAAACCAAGCATTCTATTCATGCTGTGCGCCATGGACTCCGCCCTCAATCAGTGCTCAAACTGTGTGCACGATTTTTTTACAGGTGCGAGGAAGTGAGTGCCTCATCTTATCGTTTCTACTATCTTTGCTAATAATACAAACTTATGTGAAAGTTGAAAACAGTGATCCGGGCACATATTTCGTTCCCTTACAACCACATTGTTCTATCTCTACTTTTCAGCTGAACTGAGTTACACACTACACATTACTTCCAGAGACTTTCTCCATTGTGTGTCACAGTATAAAGCGGATTCGGTGTATAATTTGTAAGTATTACTAACATGAAAAAAAAAGTCGTATTTTTAAAAGCTAGGTGTACATGAAACTCCAATCATCAATTTCTCAAAAATTGGTGGAAGGGAGTTAGGACCTTGTCCTTCAACGAGAACTATTTTGTGACTATGATGTATTTTCCAGCATTACTTGTTTAACTCTTTGTGCGCCAATCACCGATATATCGGTTCTTCTGCTGTTCACGTTTGTGCCAGTCATCGATGTTTTGGTGCACAAGAATGCTGGGCTATTTTGTTTCGGGAAGAAAGAAAGTCAACTTCCTGTTAATAGATGTTGCTGTAGTTAGTCTTCACTCATCTCCCCCACTATTTTCTTCCCGTATCGGCAAACGTGGAAAAATCCGTGGCCCACAAAGAGTTAAACAACAATCATAACTAAGCCTGGCATGGTGACCACATTAATGTCTTGTCGGACCTTTCCTTCAAAATTTTGAATTTCTGTAGTAGTAGTAGTAGTTGATGTTGTTGTTGTTGTTGTTGATTGTGTTGTTGTTGTTTTGTTCAGTTCATGCATTTGCTATCTAGACTACCAGAGAAACACCAAAAAGTTTTATTGCCGTTGCTGTTGTCTAAAGTCGGACATAATATTAAATACACCTAGATTTTTAAAAATTTCAGACATAATAAACAACTGGTATGCTATCAGATCAAATTCGACGATGACAAAGACTCTGTGGTGTAACCTTATAATTATATAACTGAAATGCCGTAATCATTTGTATAGTATTGAATCCAGGTTAAACTTAATGGTTTGATTAGCCACTCCTCTCTATTACCGAACAACTCAACCTGTTAATGAATCATATTACCCTTTAGTGACGTACAGCTAAAGGATTCATTATCCTGTTATTTAATTACACTCACTACTTCTTTCATGAACTTTTATATTCTCGGTTCTATGGCCAACCATCATCTCACTATAATGGAGCTGGAGGGTGAATACGCAAGCACCTAAAACTTCGCGACTACGTGGACAAAAATCTGAAACTTTGGTGTATTGTCTCACTTTCTGACGATGAGTTACGTGGACACATTCGTTTCGGACGCATTTTCGTCGAATAGAATAAAAAAGCATGATTGGAAATTCCTTCCTTGACCTCTCTTTACAAATTGGCGGTCGAAATTCATCGTCATCACATAGTGTATTTCTACGTGAAACTGTGATGTAACTGTAAATTCTATTAGTCATTGCATCGAATCCAACTGCTGTGTTAATGTAGCCTTGGTCTAGATATACGGTTGGGCTTGGTACATGGAAAATTTGCAAGATTTATTTTGCGCGTCCGTTAGTCTTACTATAATGGCGCCAGGAGGTGAATACGTGAGCACTTAAACTTTGTGACTGCAAGACCAAAAACGTTGAAACCTTGTGTATCGCCCGAATTTTTGACGATGAATTACGTGGACAAATCCATTTTATACAAAGTTCGGTCTTTTGAAATTATTTATTTAAGATATTTTGTGCCCGCCAGAAAGGAAAAAGACACATTTTCATCGAAAACAGGCAGAATAAAAAAGTATGGTCGGGAATTTCGTGTTTTTTTTTCTCTCTCTTTTCACATTGCTGGTCGAAAGTCAAGTTTATCACATGTGTGTATTTCAGTATGAAATTGTGAAGTAACCATAAGTCGTAGCATCGATTCCAAGTGCCGTTATTTAGGTGACTTAAATGAAGATCTACAGTTGGCCTCGGTAACAAGAATTTGCAAGATTTACCTCGCTCAGGTTGGCTAATAT
>OZ007574.1:36779877-36845737 GCA_963931925.1 Onchidella celtica | reverse complement strand
TGTATTTGTATAACTCTTTAATCCCATTTGGGAAATTTTGCCTTTGTGCCATTGCACCCCAGTTACAACTGGAGCAGGCACGTCGTCGCCACAGTGCAGCGCCGGTCGGCGTTTTTTTTTTTTTTTTGGTGGTGGGGGGATGAGGGGGAGTGGGTGGTAGGGATGAATTTTATTTAATTTTGCCCGGGCAGCGGCCTGTTCGGCCTGCTCTTTACGATTTCCAACTGCCAAGGTATCTTTAACGTGCGCAACGTGCACACGGGCCCTCCGAATTTTTTCGTCCTTATCCGAGAAGACTAGGTACTCGATCCTACCCCTCAATAGGATCAGGGACATGAAAATATGAGAAAAATCCCAAACTTCCAACATGCCTGCACCGGCCGGGTTTAGAACCCGGGACCCTTGGCACGAGAGGCGAGCACCTTGCCTCTAGACCACCTTGTGGATTTGTGAATCTATTTTACTCTTCCTTCAAATGGTGCATTGAAATGGCGGGATTGACGCTTCCACATATCGCGACCTCAGTTCTTGTTTGTTCCAACTCCACTTTTTGCACAACTGAGAAATTCCACGCTGAACGTTCTCGGAATTAGTATTATGATGAGGAATTAAAATAAATCGGAACTGTGAAGCAGCTTGACCTAGTGCCACAATGCATTTTAAACAAGTGTCAAAGTGTGCATTTGTTATAATTATTTCTTCTACATACTAAAAGATCTCCAGTTTTTTCAGAAAATCTCTTACTATTTTTGCTTCAGCTTACAATGACTGGACAACACTTGAGGGGCAAATTTACTGCCTGACGAAGCCGATGTGTTTCAATCAGTGTGAACTATCTCTTACATAAAAAGATGAACTTTCGAGACGTTCCCCACTTATTCCACCCTTGTCATATGTCGTAGAGAAACGAAACTTTCAGGACTGAGAGCGTTGTACTTCAAGCTAGGTTTTTGGTTCGATAAAAATGTTTAACTTATACTTGTCTTGACCTTTTTTCTTTTTGTTTTTTATTTTCATTATCTAAACGAGTTGAAAGGAGCGGGGGGGGGGGAGGAGAGTCAGAAGAGAAGGGGAGTGGAAAAGGAAATGAGGAAGGGGGGAGAGAAGGGGAAGGGAGAGGGGAAGCCTATTTATCTCCGGCAATGTTGGATATCTCTGCTAGTTCGATATATTGACACCACGGTCTATAAATGGAAGGTGCTTATTTCGTCATTGATTTATGGCATTTGCCTAATTATTTTTGAAAATCATGGTGGTTTTTCTATCCTCTACTCGCATTCATCACCAAACTAAAATTATCCTACGGGAATTCCCCAGCTTCTCTCCCAAGACGTCTTCAACACCCGGATGTCGAAATCCCCATACAAAAAATGAAAATACAACTTACTATCAACAAAACATGATACTGGAAATCTTCACTAACAAAACAAACATGGGAACTGATCAAAGGGTTAATTTAATGCTAAACTTAACTGCACCTCTGTATTCATCCACTGCCTTATATTCATTTCTATTTATTTTGGCATTTAACCCAAAGAGCACCTGCCTGCAGACAATAATTATGGTTCTCCGTGACCTTCTTTGCCATTGCTCATACACTCCCATTAACCCCCCAAACCCCTACACGAAAAAACGCTCATTTTGAATGAAATATTTTTTTTGAAAATGCGGCCTTAGTTCTTGTTTGATTTGTCTCCATTTTCTGAAACACCGGAGATATTTTAGGGTGTAGAGGAGGTAGAACAAAATGCACACTTTGACTCTTGTTCAAAATACTTGGTGGCACTTAGCAAGCTGTTTCACAGTTCCGATTTACTCTTAACTCCTTATCATAATAACTAAAACCGGAAGCGTTTAACGTCAAATTTCTCTGTTGTGCAAGAAGTGGAGTAGGAACAAGAAACATAGTCTACTATTTTTTCCACTCACTAAAGAAACATTACAGTATTAACTGTTTCTGTCTCAGGGAAGAGTTCCGTTCTTCTCGACCACTTTGAATTCTTACAATTTTTTATAGACTGTCTGAATATTTTCTTTTTCGAATTTGGTTGATGGGGTAAAGGGTAGGGCTAAAGATAAAACTGGGGTTAGGGATAGGTTCAAGGCTAGGGATTAACTGAGTGGTCGGGACCTGCGGAATTCTTCCCCTGTCTTATTTGCCTCATAGAATCACATGGCTGGCCCCAGTCATGAATCCACAAACGCACAAAGGACCCAATTTTACGAGAAAGGAATTCAATACGTTTGTTATTTTAGTTATATAAATGAACATTTGAAATCATTGTACCCCTGCCCCCTTAGTCAACAACAGCGAAAAAATAACAATACATGTAATAGAATTCTTTAAAGGGTTCCTTGAATATCTGAGTGGGGATAAAACTGGACATCTGTATAATTTGTGCGAATGTATTAATTTTGTGCATGACAGGACTAGCGATGTAATTTTTCAGGGATGGATTTATGTCAACTGAACCAACTGCTCCCAGCTGGGCCCTATGGTTAAGAGAGCCCCGCTAAGGTTAACTAGTCCTTTTCAAGTATACACAACATTACAACATAGTATAGATTTACATAGGACAACAGTGATTATAATTATTGGGCCCTGCAGCTCTTAAAGGCCGGCCCTGTTTCTGTTTTGTCTCTATTTAGTCAGCAAGGCAGCAGTGATATAATTATTGCAAAGCTTACAAGCAAAAAGCATGTTTTCTCAAAACCTACGACCACTTACCCGTGTATCTTCGAGCTCCGGCCATGGCTGTATTATATTATAATACTGTTGTTGCTGGGTTATCCTGTCGTTTACAGTGTGATCACATTTACTTTCAAGAACAGTATCATTTCAGAAGGGTGTCATCAAGTCAAAGATCATGTCACTTATACCCCGGACAGTTATCTCTTATAAGCTGACCAGATAGTTGATTTAAAGATTGCAAGGTACTCTTTTGCTGGGGTTTGCAGTGTCTGTTAATATAATAGCTGGACCCAAGAGTAAAACTGCCTTGAATACAGACAAACGTTTCTCTGTCTCTCTCTGACAGCCCTTAAAGACAACTATAATGCTATAATGATAATGACTTTGCAAAGAAGTTATTCTTTCATACGTTGAATGCACTAATAGTAGAGATTTTTGAGACCATCTCTGCATGTAACAATATCAATTCTTGTACATTAAGAAATGGTCAACTGTTCTTGTATTCGATATTTACACAAATGTCGCAAGCCATGTACGCATATGCTGGGTAATAAAACGTTTAAATATATTTTTGTCTATGGGTCAAGAGTTTACAGACACCCCGTATTAGGACTACTACAATACTAATACCGAGCCTGCTGCCAGTTATACTAGCAATAATTACAATGACCATCTCCAAATAGCCACATCCGGAACTACTTCTACTCTAACGCCAGGCAGTGACCACTATTATACCACAGCAAGTATCAACAAACTGCCCTTACTGTTGATACTTGAGACTCGTTGCTACGACTTCGATGTTTACTAGATCTACTGCAACTATCGTTATGCCGGTAACTATCGGGCTTACAACTATGACTGAAATGTACGAGATCTGCTACAATTGTTACAATAACGTCGACTTTTATCAATGCCGCTGCTTTTTTCTCACTATTTTTCACTCCCCACAAAAGTCTTTTCACAATTACGTACTACGTGCATTTTCATTTCACACGTTATTTCAAAGTTAAAAACACCTTAAAAAAACAAAAAATGAATTCTCAAACAAACAGAAGTTTATCTTATCTTGCCTGATTTCTCAATAAGGCAAGAAATATCACAATAGAAACCTCAAATGTCGGTAACTTCTGCACAACACACGAGTTATTATAAACTTGCACATTCCACACACTGAGAATTTAGCGACACAATGAACACTCGGAAAACATTATTATCCACTCTTGTCAAACCTCACTTCCTTTATAAGCTTTCAAACAGTTCGTGTACACAACCAAACCACGTTTTTTTTTTTCAACCGGGACGAGTCACTCAAATCCGCACTCCGCGAAGAAAACTAGCACGTATTAATAAATGTATTTAACTTACCTATAAGAGACGATTCGTCACTACTTGTAATCAATAAACCTCCGAAGGGCGTATGAATTTTCAAACTTGTGTCTGAAATTATGCGACGAGTATGTCACAGGTGGTAGGAACTCGATGCAGTAAACATCGTAGGTTGTATCGATTTCAGCAGCAACTGTACCAGATGTATACGAAGTTTTGTAATATTATTACTTTGAAGAGATGCTAGTCCAGTCCATTAATAACTGTGAGCAGGGTATCCATACTGTTTGATTCTGTGGACGAGAACGGGAGAAACGAGTGATCAAATAGGCTGGATAAGTTTGATTAATATGGAAGGTACAGTAAATACTGGATGGGCCTGAAGTTACTTTATGTAGTAGTTTTTCGTTGCTGTTGTTGTTTTTTATTCAACCCAGTTACACAACAACTAAAACACAGTTCTATATAGCTTGCATTATGCATTTGAACATTAATTTTTTTTTTTAAATGTATTTCAATGTATTTTTTAATCACATTCATTGGTGTTTACTTTATTTAATTGAAATATAACTGTGTTCATAAAAAAGCATTATGGAAAAATCACATTCGACCCATCCTGTACGCGCAAGCATATTGCATTGGCAGAATATGAATCCAAGGAGTTGCAAACAGACAGATAATGACAGACAGACAGACAGATAATGACAGATGGACAGACAGTAAAACCGACAGACAGGCAGGCAGATAAGCAGATCAATGTTTTTTTTATAAATATATTGAAATGCTCATTTAGCTGGAAAGCTTCAACAGGGAGAGTAAATACAATGGGGTTAGAATCGATCAATGAAAACATATAAACGGATGATGAATGGACGGACGGACAGATGGGCTATCTCTCTCTCTCTTTCTTCCTCTCTCTTTCCTTCTCTCTCTTTCTCTTTCTCTCTCTCTCTCTCTCTCTCTCTCACTTTCTCTCTCTCTCTCTTCTTAATGATGCAGATCGCGTTTTTTGCACCTTAACTGAGAAATTCGACGTTAGACTTTTGCGAGAAATAGTTAGAATAAATCGGAACTGTGAAACAACTTGATAAGTACCACAACGCATTTAAACAAGTGCCAAAGTGTGTATTCGTTATACCTCTTCCACATGCTAAAAAAACCTCGAGTTTTTCGGAAAATGAAGATACAACCAACAAGAACGAAGGTCAGAAGATGTTGGGACGAAACAACAACAACAACAACAACAACAATCAGTGGTAAGAAAAACAACGGCCACAGCCACGCCATCATTAGATTCTTTATCCGATGGTACCCAGGAGTCGCCACCCCGAGCTGTCACGACAACACAAATAAAGTCCTGGGGTACTATCAACACTGTACTTGAGACTCTAATGAGCGCATCAACAGAGACCGCGCACCCCGTAACGAACGTGCCAAACGCACGTGTTCAACATTAGTCCTGCGGCCAGGGCGGCTCTAAGACATTACAGTTAGTGACAGTTGGCTCATTAGAGTGCCATCGCTGGTCGTCCACGGATAAAACAAACAAATAAATACCAAGGGGCTGATTATAGCCCCACGTTATACTCTCACACTACCATCCGTGGCTTTAAGGCATTGGTCCTCAACCCTTTTTGGGGCAATCGCCCCTGTAAGGCCCCAATTTTTTTCGTCGCCCCCACCCCCTCACCCCCCCCCCCCCAAATCCACACTTAGTTTCAAATACATCCGAAAACCCACAGACTGCACAAAAATTATGTTGGCATTTTCAAAGCTTTATTACTTCATTGCTGACTCTACATGTTTTGGTCATCCAGATCAGTGGTTCTCAGCCACTTCTATATACATAAATATATTGCAATCGTCCCCCGGGGGCCCCAAATTTTGTCTCCCTCTTCCCCCTCCCCCTCCCCCCTCCCCAATCACTACTCAATTCCAAATGCATCCGCAAACACACGGACCACACACACCTTAAATATGATGCTGATATTCTCACAGCTTTATTAAGTTGTTATTGACTCTACATGTCATGACTGCTCTACGCTTATGCATGGCATAATTCATTTTTGATACTTTTGAGATGTTAAGAAAACAACTGTTTCTTTTCCTGTCATTTGATCAGTTATGACATTGTGATTCTATTGGATTATGACATTTTCCTATTGGCGCATTTCTTTTTCTGTAATATTATCAGATAGCCGTCTTGCTTATGAATGCAATGAAGCGTCAGTTGCATCTTGGCATAAAGCTGGGTTCTCATGTATACGGAAACGGAAACGGCAATGGAAACGTCAAAGTGCCTTCAAGTGGTGAAATAAAAAGAATGTTTCCGCACGCCGTTTCCGTACACATGGAAACACTCTCTCTTTTTATTATATGAGGGATTTTTTGCCGTTTCCGTTTCCGTACACATGAGAACCCAGGTTAAGTCTGACATACTGACATATGCCATTACCTTACGATGTTTTCATCATCCAGATTAGTAATAAACAAAAAGCATTCTTCATCAAATGCAGCCAACAGTAAACCTTTCACATGTCCCGGATCTCGCGGAGAGGGCCATTGAGGTGTTTGGTCACGAGATGCTGTCTGTGAATGACAGTGGATAGCCCAGAAAGCCATGCATCTTTTGTCTTTATGACTGCTGGGAAGTATCTGCCCCCCAAACCGCCCGTCACCCAGTCACCACCCGTCACCCCTTTCGTCGCCCTCTCCCCCTCCCCCCGTCGCCCTTTTCGTCGCGTTCACCCCCCTTGCAACTCCGCTCTCTCTCCCCCCCCCACCCCCGCCGGGGTGGATGGATAAATGAATGGATGGATGGATGAATAGACGGGTGGGCGGATTGGATGAATGGATGAGTGGATAGATAGATTGTATGGATGGATGATGGATGGACGGACGGACGGATGGATGGATAGATGGATTGGATGGATGGAAAGATAGACTGGATGAATGGGAGGATGGACGGATGGATATCGCTCCCGTTATCAAACCACTGTACTATGGTAAATAATTATGCGCAAATTAAAGAAATGAACCTGAGCCAGGATAATAGACGATACTCGTAATCAGGATGAGAACAAGCCTGGCGTTTATACGTCAACACAGACACTTTACACAGTCACATGCACTGACATATTTACACAAACTCACATATATATACGCATACATACAGACACGCACGACTATTTCAATAATAATGTCAAATCCTACTATTTTTATAACCATTTATTATGTCTACACAATTAGCGTAGGCATACACCTGCGCTCGCACGCCTAAATAGAGAGGTCTTTCTACAAGGAAGTCAGTATTAATCTTCTAGACCAGTAGTTCTCAACCTGTTTTAGGCAATCGGCCCCTTAGCTCCAAATTTTCTTTCATCGTAATAGTACCCCGCCCCCCCCCCTTTCCAAATCATTCCTCAAACCTAAAGGATAAATTTCACAAGAAATCAAAGACTACACACAAATTATGACAGTAAGTTTTTCAAAGCCTTGTTGTCGTGTTGGTTATTCATTGTAAAATGGAAAGCATTCTTTCTCAAATACACTAAAAAAACAAAAGAAAAAGCGCAGGCCTTTTCTGTTCATACAATCCAGTTACTCGTGCTGTTGAACACAGTGGCTGCCCCTGTATTTGCCCCTAAATTGACCCCCATTCATGTTTTCGCTCCCTTATCTCTCCCTTCCATTGTTTTCGCCCCCTGTCGCCCTTTTCTTCATTTTCTCTCCCCTGGAAATCAAAATCGGCCCCGGGGGACCGAAACCACAAGTGCAGAGGACGTGCATAGGTTTAAAATACCTATCTTACTATTTCATTGTGGGCATTTCCATGGATATGTACGTAGAAAAACGCACAGTGGAAATGAAAAGTAAGCATGAATTCTGCAAGACGCATGGATAAAAGAATAACTTGGCTCTCTACATTCTATATTCATTTCCCTTTATTTTGATATTTCTTACGATAAGTGCCCATAACTGCAAATGCTGATGAACTGTGATACATTTAAAGATATACCCTATGAAGTTTTTATGTTCTACGAAAAAATCTGTACAACACAAAAATAACTCCGATCTTAAGGAGTTAAGAGGCCCCTCCGAGTACAAGCGGACTGGACGAGGCCTCTCTATCAAGAGTTCTTGACAAGCAAACTTGAGCATGTGGGGAAGATTGATCAAGCGGACTTGTCTTGCCGACCTGTCCAGTCCGCTTGGGCGTGGAAGGTCCGGTTTTTTTAGGGGCCCCATCCGCTTGCAAGCAGTCTGAACGAGTCCACTTGATCAAGCGTTCTTGACAAGCAGACTTGAGTCGGTGGACGAAGATCGATCAAGCGGACTTGAGATGCCAACTTGTCCATTTCGCTTGATCCAGTCCGCTTGTGCGCGGAGGGGCCGCTTAAGACACAGTGAAGATTGTTTGTGTCACAAAATATAACCATGGCCATCAAATTATGTACCAACAAAGTGAACTATAAGACAATGAACTCAGTCATTAACGGCGTTCAAACGACTGCAACTGCTGGAACAATATTTATTCTTCAGCGCTCTGTATCAAGACCATAATTATATTCTCTCTCTCTTTTCAGTAAAAACAACAATACTCAGAATAATTTGGACCCATAATTTTCGTACCAACCATCACGCACTTTAAGATCAGTGGACGCCAAACTTCTTGACACACCCACAAACAAACTATCGCTCACTGGAAATGCCTTTTCTATTGGTGGGGCCTCTAAATTGTGGAACAACATTAACGTTGACACCAGGAAAGTGAGAAGATCATCACATTTAAAACTAGACCCCAAAACTGAATTGTTTAGGATTGTTTTCTTTGAAACTGAATGATGTCCCTTCTGGTCTCAGAGGTTTGAGCATGAGGGTATATTAAGCTTTGTTAATATGTGTGAGTGGGAGCATAATGAATTGATTTTATGTTAATCTTATTTGATTTTTAGTTCAGCGCCTTAGAGCACATCTTTGGGGGGGGGGGAGGGGGGGGGGATTGAGCGCAATACAAGCTAATCGTTACATTACATAATATTACATAACTTCTTTATGTGCTTTTAAGATTGTAAAAGCTGTAAGAATTACAAACATACGAATCTAAATCAAGTTCAAGTGGTTTTTGTCGTGTGTGTGTGTGGGTGGGTGGGTGTGCGTGCAAGTGTGTATGTTTTGCCTCAAGTATGATCCTACATAATTAGGGATTTGGAACAGGCTCACGGAAAGGTACAAAGAGGTACCTTGGATTAATTAAACCCACGGTTAAGACATTAAGATGCCCGATTTCTTCCACTATCCATGCTAATCATCTCTAATGGAAATATGGCCAAGCCCACAGCCTCATCCATTTTTCATTATTTCATCTTTGAGCACATGCCAATGTGCCAGATAATTGTCAAGGGATGTTCTTTTTTTTTCCCCTTTTCTGTTTTTCACCTAAATAAATCAGTAATATCTGGAGATGTTATCCACTGGGCCAAAATACTCACAATAGTTTAATAGCAATGAGCAATGCTTTGGTCAACATTAATTGAAGTTATTTACCCAACGAAAAAAAAAAGTTCTTACAGCCAACTGGGCAAATCTAACTCTAAATTTAGTCTATCACTTCCCGAAAACTGGAGACAAAACTTGATTTGGCCAAAGGGCCAAAAATAAACAGTTTGTATATTATCATGCATGATAACTTGTTTCGTAAACAAGGCTCAAAAAGCGGAAAGTTTTGAAAGAACGGAACTTTAAACATTTTTTTTTTCTGATTTGTAGTCTCAAGCAAGTGCACTGGCCAATGGTCTGGCTATCGCCTCAGGACAAAACTGAGTAATAGGAGCGAAACGGACCAACCCTGATGTAGGCTTCGGACCGGTGGCTCGCCGCCCATATATATTTTGCTTCACGCTAGCACAATAGGCAGTGTCAAGACCGCGACCTAACGGGATGCAGCGAACAGTGCTTAATGTGCTAGCGTGAAGGGCGGCGAACCACCAGGCTGGTGCCTACACTAGCCTTGCAATGTTTCACCCCATAAAAAGATGGATTGGAGAATGAAATGTGCAGGCACCTGACAAAATGAGGCAGTTCATGCATTTTGGTGGTATGGAGATATCTGTATCGCCTAATAGGTTATTCAAAGCCCTTCCATTTGATTAAAAAATATATTGATGTGATTTAATTAGCAGAGAAGATATGGCCAATCAGGGACGTGAAGTGATAGAACCACAGTTTATAGCAAAATGCTTTAAAAGTTCCAGCTTTTCATCAAGACTATTGATGGTGACCCACTTCAAATTCAGTTTTGAGGCATTTATCCATCTCAAACAGGATTATCATTGGGAAAAAGAACAGTAAAGAAGTTAAACTTTTCAAAAATACTAAAAACCCCAAATCGATCAAATTGACCGTCTGATGCCTTTCAACGATTACACGATAAATGTGTTTTGTTCGCAAGACAGTTCATTAAATATGTGTTCATGAACCATCATTAAAAATACAAGGTAATTATGTAAAGTCACTGTTACACACTTTGCTTCGGCAGCAAATCCTCCCCATCTCCTTTCTTTCTTACCTTGGAAATCTATGACAAGAAAAATGTTGACGTCGTTTTTGCTACTGTATAAATAATGTAGATATGACACCGCTGATGGTACCGTAACGTAAGCATCAGCAGCGGTGGTGGCAGTGGTTTAATAATGATAGCGCATGTGTCAGACATTCCGCGCACCCCAGTTCTTGTTTGTTCTATCTCCATTTTCAGAAAAAAAAACTGGAGATCTTTTAGTATGTAGAAGAGGTATAACAAATGCGCAATTTGACACTTGTTTGAATTGCGTGGTGGCACCCATCACGCTGTTTCACAGTTCCGAATTATTCTAACTCCTTATGATAATACTAAAGCCATTTAACATCGAATTTCTCAGTTGTGCAAAAAGTGGAGCTGGAACAAACAAGAACTAAGATTGAAATTATTTCAGTAAAGGAGGAAAAAATGATGGTATTGCATGTGGTATAAACGGATCTTTTTTCCTGTGAGAGTTTTGACGCGTGTCAGCCTGATAGTCTCGCTGGAATGCGCCCTGCAGGTTTCACTAATGAGATTTCTTATCTTTTCAAATGTGAAGAGTTTAAAGTAGCCTACATTGCGCTGCCAGCTATTAAAGTGAAAAATAAAAAATGTACCTACACAGAATTGGAAACGATTTAAAAATGATCAAACTTAGAAATTTTATCATTGCCTCATGCAAATAATAAGATGAATAATATTGCCTCATGTGTTACATACTGCCTGTTATTGAGTTATACTATGTTCATGTCATAATACGCAAGATGTGTGCATCACGTGTTCCCTCTAAAACGCTCTGTGAAGGTGAATTTCCTACATGAGATAATGATCTCATTATCTTAATATCATAGTCCATAAATCTTGCTATAAGCAACATTGCCATCGATTTTCCACGAAAACATTCTGTAAGATTTCTATGAAATTTTTCATGTACTTTTACTTTGCCATTGACGTTAAAGAAATTATTTTTACTCGAAGAGTTTCCATTAATAAAGATAAATAATTATTTCTTTCTTTACTCTTTGTTAATTATCTTTAATGGACAAATCCAAATTGAGGTTTCCACTTCAGAAATAGAACGAAGACGTCAGGGCTATGTAGTGCAAGATGTCACAATATCTTAATTAAGCCACGAATGTTTGCAATCAGATCTGACTCACATTGTGCTCGAGAAGTTGGTTGTGCACTGCAAGTTATCCCATGTCGCGTTGACACTGAACAGGAAACAATCTGAAAAAAAAAAAATTGTATTATATATCAAATTGTACTGCAAAAAGCAGGTGTTGCCATTATTATTCAAGTATATAATAATACTTTTATTATAATGAAGACATTGATCGTGAAAATGATTGCTTGTTACTTCGGCTGCATCACTTAATCATTCCAAGAAATTTGCTGGCATTAAATGTAGTGAAATTGGCATCAAATGATGCAAAAAGAATTTAATCGGTCACTTGCTGGTACGTTGCACATTATTATTTCGACCATTTGTTGAGAGAAAAAAAAATGCCTTCATATTATGCTGGCTAGTGCCAAAGATAATATGAACATTACGAAATATACACTCATATATACACATACCCACACGAGCCCACACACACACACAAACACATATGCACGTTCACACACAGCCGCACGCACTCACGCACACAAACACACACACACACGCGCACGCACACATACACACAGCCGCAGGCACTCACGCACACACACACACTCACACACATACACACACACAGAAACACGCTCTCTCTCTCTCTCTTTTTATCATTTTTTCTACATCTCTCTCTCCATCTCCTCCCCCCTCCTCTCTCTCTCTTTCTCTACATTTCTCTCCCTCCTTCTCTTTTTCTCTTTCCCCCTCAGTCTAACTCCTAATCATATTTAATACTTAAGCCTATGACAGAATGTCATTGCTTCAATATTTCACCCGGCATCACATCCGCTACATTCAAAGTATGAAATACTTCTTTAGATAATTATCATCATCAAGTGATCTTCCTGTCATAGTTATTAAACATACTTTGAACCACTAATTTCCTGTGATCTTTTACAACCTAGACTCAGGGCCGGATTACCATTTTGTAGGCCCCTGGGCCACAGATAATGCGAGGCCCCCAGTAATAATTAATAAAAGCACTAATTTGGGATTGTTGAAATCAGTTTATTCAACTTCTACAATAACTATAAGGTCAACATAAGGCACTCATAGATGGGTGCAAGAGTAACACCAGGAAAAGAGAAAAGATATCTATAATTTCACTTAATCTCTTGAGGCCCTCAACTGGCGTAGACCCCAGGGCTGCAGCCCGTAAAGCCCATGCCTTTATCCGGCACTGCCTAGACCGGGAAATGCTTTGTCTAAAATCATATTTCCAACCAGACCTTTTGCCACATCTTCCTATCAACTTTATGCCACAGTGATGCTGTAATCAAACAGGCTGATCAACGTCATAATTACAAGTATTATGTGAAAGTACTGCACATCGATGTCACGATACCTTCCTCTCCTACAACTCCCGTGTTCAAACCTGCAGGGGTTCCCAACCTGGAGGTAAAACTAGCCCCAGTAGGTAAGATTCGCCTATCCAGAGAGTACATTCACTAATTCTGGGTTTGTAAACATTCTGAAAATCTGAAGTTGAGATCAAAATACTACAATTGTTATTGTTACTAGTTGGCCCGCCGGTTCGGGGAATACAGTGTTGTGATTTTTAAGGTTGAGTTTTTCCCGGCTCAAATGTCGGAACTATTTCTTCTTTTCAGCTCAGTTTTGGCTCAAAAGCAACGAAAATATGGCGACAGCCGAGACTTTTTAAGATACGCCCATGAACATCTTTACGTCTTTCATTCTATGCGTAATATGATAAGCTCAGCGATTAAAAAGCCTTTCATGATTACATGGGAGACCGTACTTCCTTTCTAATATGATTTGAACTTAAAATAATAACTTAAATAAAAGTAGATTAAAATTTGACCCTTTCTCGATTTCTCCATTACGGCAGAAATGTCAACTCAAATTACTTAATAAAACAGGTTTGGAGTATATTTTCTTTTGAAAAATTGGCAAGGGTAAACGGGAGGAAATAGATGGGAACCCTTGCCCAAGTTTTCCTCAGCTGTAATTTAAAAGAAAAACTTGCAATACCAACAGTAAATAATGCTGCTTTGCCCTTCAGTCAGTGCTTTCGGTTTAACGATTGGTGTTTCCAGCTGAATTTTTTATCCTTATGGAACGAATTCGCATTTCTGTAACAAGATTTGCGTTTAAGCGGTTCTCTCCCAAGCTTGATTGCGTTGGCGTTCGGCTGGTAGTGGGCTGAGTCCGATCTGATTTTTGCCTCTGTTTTAGTGTGAGATATACACACTATGCAGTTAAACATGACCCTGCGCACTCGTGAGACTAAAACAATAATTCTGTTTCGCCAGTTGATTAGAGGAATTTAGTCTGAGTGAAAATCGACGTAAAATAGATTTGGCTCAGTGTTCTACTGGCCTTAGCTGCGTGTTTTACTTTTGTTCCGCTTTTGCTCTTTCTACGCCTTTTCCTGGTCAAAATCTGAGTTTGCGTTTTA
Organism: Onchidella celtica; assembly: GCA_963931925.1. Classification (NCBI taxonomy): domain Eukaryota; kingdom Metazoa; phylum Mollusca; class Gastropoda; order Systellommatophora; family Onchidiidae; genus Onchidella; species Onchidella celtica. The sequence goes on along the minus strand of OZ007574.1, from coordinate 36,831,582 downwards.
CGGCGCGTGGACATAATAACGGCCATTTTGCGCCCGTCACGGTCTTTTTTGGGTACTTTATTTGTGGTTGCTGTTCAGAGCTTCATGAATTTAAATTTTTACAAAATTGATAAAATGAAACATTTCCGCATAATTTTATAACATTGGTAAAATTCTCGAAAGCCTTTTGCATAGATCAGAAAAGAGTGCTGCAAATGTGTATGAAAGTTTGTTGTTTTTTTTAATCAAGTTGTAGATCTTACCTTCTTTCTGAAAGAACAAGACCTCTTTAGGGGTCCACGCCAGAAAATAATTCTTTCATGGATCCGTGGGCATAGTGCCTTCTTCCGATATGCATGAAATCTATACCTTCAGTTAAAATATACTTCATTGATAGATGGTAGTTGCATGCCATAAGACTTCGTCTTCATCTTATCCTTGGATTATAGAATTTCAAACGTGTCTAGCGGGAAAATGAAGATAAACTGCCAAACTTTCATGGAATATGAAGTTAGTATTTCATCTTTAAATGTATGTTATTTATTTATTAATTATCTCTGACACATCCATTCCTAAAAGATTGTAAGGGAGACAGTATGGAATCCCAATTACTATTTCAATTTGTTCCACTTTGACGAGCCTTCTCATAAAACAATCTCAGATTAAGTGGATTGACTGTGATTAACGGATAACTGAGGCTTGAATGTCAAATATTAAACATTGTCATTAACCGAAGAACAGTATGACATGCCGGTGACTTTTTGCCATGAAAATAGAATTCTACACTCACAGCATAAAAGGGTTGCGTTCAATTCTACTGCCCAAAGCAAAACCGACGTAACTGTTAGCGTGGCTTTTTTTTTCTACTTTGCTGTCCCTGATTACAAACAGTCACTTACGTTGATTTGCCACACTCTAAAAACTAATATTTCAGTAGCAGATACGTTTGTCTGCTTTTGACAGCAAAACAAAATTATGTGTGAGACAAGTTCATGGAGACAATAATGTGGAAAATGACCATTTGTCAGTTACGTCATTTTTATTTGGATGGCAGAATCTAAAAAAACATCATGATGACAAAAAAAAAATTGTTAACTGCGTTGATTTAAAATTATGGGCTATAATGTGAGTGTGCACGAGAAAACCCGGCATAAGTCGGCAACATGACATTTTGAGTTCTGTACATATAATAAAAGACAAGACATTTCTGATAAATTGAAGTCAGTGACCCCCTAAAACAAGATTTTGAGAAAACGGCATTTAATCCTATAAGTGTCAATAACTAACTGACCAAGTAATATTGGAGTGATTGCTGTTAGGAGACCGTAGTCTAATAACTAAGCCGTTATAGAGATCATAGTGAGTAGTGTTTACTGCTCATCTACAGTTTACCCTGTAACATGCCACGGTCTCCTAGAAACAGCCAACTCGGAAGGTTTTGGATCTTGTTAGGAGACCGTAGTCTAATTACAAAGCCGTTATAGAGATCATAGTGAGTAGTGTTCACTGCTTGTCTACAGTTTACCCTGTAACATGCCACGGTCCCCTAAACAACAGCCAATATGGAAGTTTGTGTCAGACCCATATTTTCACTTCAAAGCCGTTTTTCTCAAAATCAGCTTTGCCGACTTAAGCCGGGTTTTCTCATGCACACTCACAAATTGTCTGATTAACGGTACATAAAGAAGAGTTTTTTACTTAAAGTTCTGGTACTTTGGGTATACTTTGAACTCTAATGGCTAGATTTCTTGTTTCTGCAGTTTTTGAGTGCTAATGTGCTGACAGGAGCTGAAAATTGTGCGTGGATGTGGCGAAATCAGGCTGAAGGTGAAGGACCAAATAATTACCGAGAAAACCCCTCCAAAAGGGGGAACAATTTTCTATAGAAATGGAAATTTGCTTATAAGATGAAAGATTGGCCACTTTTCTGCATTCAATTAAAATATTTTACATGAAAATGTCTCAGAAAAATTTTATATTTGATAGTTCAAAGAGGTATAAAAATGTTAGCTTAAGCCCTATTTCGCCACATCCACTCACAAATATGCCCAAATGTTTTCTCTTCTCAAAAAATAATAAAGTACTGAAAACAATTCAGCATTCATACGGTGTTGAAAGGTATTATTTCTTATTTCAAAAGGTCACAATAATCCGCAATTGGGGAATGAGTCTTTGAGAAAGATAGAGAGAGATAGAGAGAGACAGAGAGAGATAGAGAGAGGTAGAGAGAGTGAGAGAGAGAGAGAGGGTGAGAGAAAGAAGGAGCGAGTGAGAGAGCTTGTGTAAAGCCCATAGAGCATTTCTAATGGCAATGGATATGCGCTATATAAATGTTATCCATTATGAACTCCCATATTTACAGATATAATATTATAATAATTACAGATACTCTATATCTGTCAGTATGGTCTACAATATAAAAAAAAACAAAAAAGACACGTTGGCGCAGTACGTAAGTGGTGAGGGCACTTGATTGGAATGCGAGGCGACTCGGGTTTTGGTTCCGTTCAGAACAATATCCAGTTTAACTAACTTCTCGCCATGCTTTTAATGCGCTTATTCGTCGGGGGTGCCAGCTTTAGGTAGATGTCATAGTAATTCCATCCCATGTCAGACAGAGAGGGAGAGAAAGAGAGAGAGAGAGAGAGAGAGAGAGTGAGAGAGAGAGAGAGAGAGAGAAAGAGAGACTGAGGAAGAGAGAGACACACACACATACAGACATTCAGACAGGCAGACGAAGAGACAGACAGGCAGACAGAAAACAGAGAGAGAGAGAGAGAGAGATAGACCGACTGCGTCATTTTTATGTACATAATAATCATAGTTATTCCATCCAATGTCAGAGAGAGAGAAGCAGAGACAGAGAGGAAGAGACAGACAGGCAGACCGAGAAAGAGAGTGAGAGAGAGACTCACCACGCCAGCTTTATGTACATGTCATGGCCATAGCAATTCCATTCAATGTCAGAGAGACAGGCAGGCAGACAGACAGACAGACAGACAGACACAGAGAGAGACCGACAGACAGAGAGGGAGACAAAGACAGAGAGAGAGAGAGAGAGACAGATAGACAGACAGGGAGACAGAGACAGACAGGGAGAGAGAGAGAGGGGGGGGGTCTAAATAAACATTTTGGAAAGCCAATTTCATTGGCTCTGTGGGCATGGTCTTGAACATTGCCTGGTTCAATCAAGTACAGATAGTAATTCTCGTAATTCAGTCACGACTTTAAGTTTAAAACAAAACTTAACGTACTTATCAAATCAATCCAGAGAGTCTGTTCTAAATGTAGACTTCGTTTCACACGCACCTTTTGACTTGTCGTGAACTTGTATCGTAATTTGAAACACTAATTATCCTGCAGGTGCCTTTTGTTAGTGTATTTTCCAGTGGTTTTGGTAAATGTGTTAATTTTAATTGTTGTGACTGCCTTAACGCGTCATTAACATTTCTGTTCGTGGTTAGTAGTTCTATTCTTGGGGCTTGGTAATAAGGTTGATTATGTTGTAGTGACGCCATTGTCCCTGGACGTTTGAGTGTCAGACAGGGCTGAGCGCCACAAGCACTTTTTTCAGTGCCGCGACTCCAGGCTCCGATACCATAACTTCTCGTTGGCGTCGACACCGATTTCGACTCCAATGACGACAAGGGTCCTCGGTGAAAGGTTCCGACACTGGTGTCGTCTCTGACCTCGACACTGACCTGAGGAAGCGACGTCACGACTCCAATATTTCCCTAAAGTCGACTTTGAGACCCCGACTCCGGTACTGACCCTGAGATATTGCAGGATGCAAAAGTGAACAGTCAAACTTTAATTGGCAGCCTCCACTCTGGTGCCGCTACAGGTACGGTAGTCCAGTGTTGAGGGGACGCAGAGCTAATTCTCTAAATATTTAAAACCTGTTTAATATAATGTTTACACGTATTAAATGTAAATTAGGCAGTGGTAATGAAAAAGAAGCTCTTGCCAAGCCATTCACAGCAAATGAGACCCGAACTGCCACAAATCAGATGTCCTTTAACAAATCACCAGGCGTGGATTCAATTCCTGCTGAGGTGTATGCCTTCGGTGGAGAAAAGCTTATTGAAAGGTTGACCGAGTTGTTCAATCATATGTTGAAAGCAGGGAAGCTGCCACAGGACTTCAAAGATGCTTCAATCATCCATCTGTACAAAAACAAAGGGGACAGCCAAGTCTGTGACAACCATCGGGGAATCTCTCTACTTTCAATTGCTGGCAAAATATTGGCAAGAATGCTTCTGAATCGCCTTCTTGATCACCTCTCGTCAAATTACTTGCTTCCCGAGAGCCAATGTGGCTTTCGTAAAGAGAGGGGAACGGCGGATATGATTTTTGCTGCCAGACAGATTCAGGAGAAATGCATGGAACAAAATAAAGCGCTGTATATCACATTTGTTGACCTCACAAAAGCATTTGACACAGTGTGTCGTGAAGGCCTCTGGAAAATCTTGGCGAAGTTTGGGTGTCCACCCGAATTCATCACAATAGTGCGCCAGTTTCATGATGGCATGCAAGCTGCAGTCAAAAGCAACGGCAGTGTTTCAGAGCCCTTTGCTGTCACAAATGGGGTAAAACAGGGTTGTGTCTTAGCCCCAACTCTGTTCAGCATCATGTTCTCTGCAATGCTACAAGAAGCCTTTAGCTCTCCTCCTCAAGGGGTAAGCATCAAGTACCGAACTGATGGCAGTCTATTCAACCTCAGGAGACTTCAGGCAAAAACCAAAACCAAAAGTACTCAAGTCTGTGACCTACTATTTGCTGATGATTGTGCACTTCTGGCACACGATGAGGATAGCATGCAAAACTGAGTTGATAAGTTCTCTAGTGCCTGTGACAACTTTGGCCTCACAATAAGCACAAAGAAGACGGAAGTGCTCCATCAGCCTACTCCAGACGACAAGTATCCTGTGACCCCAAATATCAAAGTCCATGACAGTCTTCTGAAGGTGTCGGAGAACTTCACCTATCTTGGCACTACACTGTCTTCCGCGGCTCGTGTTGATACTGAAATTCTCTCAAGAATCAGCAAAGCCAGCTCTGCATTTGGCAGGCTTCGAAAGAGAGTGTGGGATGTTGCCGGCATTCGCACAGACACTAAGCTGAAAGTGTACAATGCTGTGGTCCTTCCCACCCTACTCTACGGGGCTGAAACCTGGACAGTGTACCAATCGCATGCCAGAAAGCTAAATCACTTTCATCTGGCCTGCCTTAGAAAGATCCTAAGGATCAAATGGCAGGATAAAATTCCAGACACTGAGGTCCTCAATCGTGCCAAGGAATTGAGCATCTTCTGCCACCTGAAAAAAATTCAGCTACGTTGGGCAGGACATGTTGTCAGAATGCCCGACTCCAGACTCCCTAAGCAAATCTTCTTCTCTGAGCTCTCCAATGGAACGAGGAATGTTGGGGCCCCAAAGAGACGTTACAAAGACACTCTCAAGCAATCACTGAAGGCCTTTGCCATTGATGTGAGTGAGTGGGAAAAGCTCTCGCTTGATCGTGCAAATTGGAGGGCGGCCCTTACCATAGGCAGCAAAGCATGGGAAGCTGACAGAGTCCAGCAGGCTATCAAAAAAAGAGAACGGCGCAAGAAAAGGCCCAGTGGTACTGAACCAACGGAGCACTCTTGTCATTTATGCGGAAGGGTCTGCAGGGCAAAAATAGGACTTATCAGTCACATGAGAAGCCATAAGTCATGAAAGAACAGTCTTTCCATTCTGTCCTCTGTGTCCTTTAGTTCTCTTTATTGTCCATGTGTTGAAATTCTCAACAATTTCTGTTCTTTATTCCTCTGGTGTTGTTAAGGTCATCATCATACCTGATGGACGAACTATTATAATGAAAAAGAAAACTAGAGAGCCGTCGTAGTGAGGGCATTAGTGCCGGCACCGGTACCACATTCTGGTATCGGAGTCGCAAGGTGAAGGTCAGTACCTAAGGAGACGACAATGGTGTCGGAACCGTGCCCAGCACTACTATCAGACATCGTTAATATACGTCAGTGGTGGGGCGATTTTGATTTCTGGGGTGGGAGTGAGGGGGTGGGGGCATCCAAGAAAAAGACGACAATGAGGCGAAAACGATGAAGGGATGGAAATGAAAACATGAATGGAGGAGAATTTATGGGCAAATACATGGCAGCCACTGACTTGTTCAACAGCGCGCCTTGATGGCTTCTATGAACACATCAGTATTATATACGTGCATTTGAATAAGAATGCTTTCTGTTTTATAATGAGTAATCAACATACCAACTGTCATTAACAAGGCTTTAAAGACTTTACATCATAACTGTAGTCTGTCTTCTCGTGAAGTGTACCAGTTCTGTTGGGTGTAAGTAGAGTAGTTTTGTTGTTGTTGTTGTTGTTTTAGGGGGGGGGGGGGGGTTGAGAGGGGAGGCGATGACAGAAAATCTGGACCTTAAAAAGCGGAGTGAGACATTGTCTGAAAAAGGTTGAGAACCACCGCCACACATGTTTCCATCCACCTAACTTCAGGAGAGAGGTAGTGATTTGCCTTGGATGGATTTACGACGAGATCCAGTCATTAAATTAATGGATAACTGATTAACCAAGGTTTTCTTGACCGAGGGAGAGGTCGAGTAAAATAAATGGACTAAACTGCAGGTGTCCACAGTGGCGTGGAGAGATTTGGTGGTGCTAGGGGCCAGCTCCTTGTTGGTATGCCCCAAGACTCAAGTAACAGGTTCTCTGGTCTCGCGTATTAAAATATGAACCACATTCACACCAGATTATGAGACTGTAGAGTAGCTTGTACAACGAAGTTAACAGTGATCATTTCAAATTTCAAAAAAACTTAATTTTAATTTTACTATTTGACTGGATGCTCGGAACCGTCATCCCCTGTACCCCCCGCCACCCTTTCAGCACGCCCCGGGTTTCCAATAAGTGGGGGAATTGACGTCAGTAGAAACCTAATGCATAAACATTCACGGTATGATTAATATGTACTGGTGGGAATGGGAAACATGTGTAATTGCTCGACTGAGCCATCCACAGTGTACCTATTCTCAGGTGAGGATTATGCTCCCATAAGTATACGAAAAGCTTACAGGGGGTGGGGGTGGGAAAGATGGAAGAAGTGGGTTCTGAAGATGGTAGTTGCATGCCACAAGACTTCGTCTTATAATAATATATGAAAAAAAAAATCATTTTTTTCCCGTTTCTAATGCAACAGTCTTAGAAAAGTCTACGGAAAATGCCACTTTCAGTTTTAGAATATCAAGGCTTGGGTCTTCAACATTCGAATAGCCGTATCCTCATCGGAACTCATTGGCTGGGTGGGGTGGGGATGGGGTTGGGGGTACCAAACGTGTGAAAAGCGTACATGTGGGGCGGGGGGGGGGGTCGAGTGTAATAAAGTGGCCCAAATTGATCGTTAACCCTGGTTAACCTGTTGTTGTTGTTGTTGTTGTTGTTGTTTTTAGTGCGAGGGTGGGGTGTCTAATGCTTTCATCATATATCAAACAGTGACGTTCCATACCGTGCCAAAGACACAAAGCTAAAACAGATAGTGAGAGAGAGAGAGAGAGAGAGAAAGAGCCCTTCTTGCACCCCTTGACTCTGAACATTTCGGCTCTTTCAAAGTGCCCCACGCGAATAATACATGTAATAGTCCAGGATGATGCCTTTGTACAGGAGACAGTATAGTGACTGATCTTTAAAACACAACCCTACTGTGTTTTTGTTTTTTTGTTGTTGTTTTTTTGTTGTTGTTGTTTAAGTCCAGGTGAAATTAGGCATGGTATAGCATTAAACCTGATCAATTGCCTATCACGGGTTTTACAGGGAGTATTATAAACACTGATGGCGATTCGTGATAAAATGTTTATCATGGTGTAATATCTAGGACTCGTGCTGCAGTTTTCAGAGCTTTACCGTACACGAGAGACATTTTTTTTTGCACAATATCCCAGTTTCATATTTTTGTGATGAGGCATGCTTTAAAGATCCATGCCCTACAGTTGCACCTGCAAGTATTTGCTGTTGGCTAAAAAGATGTATGTTATGAACCACATGACTTCAGTTAATGTGGGACGCTTTTTGTGTTAGCCTGCATGTATTTTAAATTTGCATAATGATCACTCATTACCAAGGCAATATGAAAGCTTCATTTTTTTAGTTTCTAAGTGTTATTCGGATGAGGCAAGATGGTTCGCCCAAGAACCATGATATTCTGAACGCGCCAAGAGAACGTGTTTGTCAAGAAATAATGGCTCATCAACTCCGTTTATTCTTTTAGGAAGGAGGGTTGGGAGGGACACTCAGGGATGTGTATTTTTTGAACAGGTGTTTCTAAGCCTATTCCAAGGATATCAGTGCATTTCCTAGACGAAATTAGCACTTCTGTCTTGGATACACATAAATATTTTTTGTCTTTGTTGAAAGGAAGGAAAATAGTGACAAGAAACAAACTCAAGCAGCGAACGCAAGGGGTAAAACATGCCCCCGTAAAACAAATTATGAGTAAAAGATATGTAGAAATAGCGACAAAACAAAAATATTCTATTCAGGTAGAACGCCAGAATACGCACGGGGGATCCGCTGCAATATGCACCGTGCCCCGTCTAAAGCCAAAACAAACTTCCAAGTTGTTTGACTCTAATAATAATAGTCCTGGCTCAGGAAGGCATCCTACTACGCCCGGAACGTCACAGCCTGTTTCTGCCAGCAAAATGTAGACCCAAGAAATATAATGGCAAAACTGAGTGTCTGACCGGATTTAGTACATGTATAAGATTTTCCCGGATTTACTATAAACATAGGAAATTATGGTGTGCCTTTCTTGTCTGCCCACAGCTGACTGTGCCGTTCAGGGCTTATTATGATACCCCCTTAATGTGCTTTGCACCGAAGACAGTATATTCGCCATCTGTATGCACAACTGCTATGTTTATTCTGAGTCCAGGTGGACTTTGGCGTAGTGTAGAACGAGCTTCTTTATTGTTGATCTGACGGTGTCAAGCTAAGGCCCGAACACGGAGGCTTCGGTTTCGTTTCGCTTTTTGCAATTTTTGCCGTTCTGCAGGATATTATCGTCATTCGGCAAAACAGCTGGAAGTGCAGCGGGAAGCGAAACAAGACCGAAGCCACTGTGTCTGGGCTCTTAGATGGATACAAAAGAGCAATCTCCATTCAGAGATATTACTGACGTTCAACAAGTATGGCACTGAAGTTCACCTGAGATTTGGATGATCATGATGCAGGGATTATACAGAGGAACATGCCTTCCATTTGTGTTGTCCTTCGTGACCCCTCTAAACTAAAACATCAAAGCAGATGGTCCTTCGGCTAGAACAGGCCAGGGTATACTGGATGCTTCACATCCAACAGAACTTGCTTCAAAACCATACACCAGAGGTTCTGCAAATTTGTTGGTCGGGGAATCCCTCAAAACCACTAATTCTCCTAAATACTGCAATTATAATCTTAAACCGCCTTTGGCCCTATTGGTTGGGAAATTGTTTGTCTACTGACAATTAATGATTACTGGGAGATGTTGGTAAAGAGATTCACATTAGATGATGGTGGTGAGGGGGAAAAAATGTGCCATTACGGAGCCCTGCGGGTGTGAACGGTTTGCGGGGAACCTGGACTTTACAAGAAGAACAACGTGTGTTCTCTTTGCGTAATCTGACCACAAAGTTGGGTTCTGTATTCCTGAGTAAGAGGCCCTGGAGCAGAGTTGATGTTTGTTGTGATTGGGGTCGTCAACTTTGTATAATATACCCATTACATGATATGGTTTGGTCTCTTTCCTTAACCTCGACTGGCAAGCAGAACTAAGCCGTGCCATTGAACTAAATGAAATAGCTGCTGCAGGCTGCTCTGTACGTAATGAGGGTTGCATATAAAGTCACAGTACGGCAATTACAGCGGTTACATGGTTATAGCAGAAAAAAGTATTACCCGACACAGACAGACATTTAAAAAAATAGATAAATAATATAAAGCAAAACAAAAAAGGGAAAAGCAAAGAAAACACAAATAAATCTTTCTTTATCCCGCATATTACCTGCTGAAATAATCCAAGCAAACGGAAAACCAGGTAGTGTATGGTTACACAGAATTTTTAACATTGCATGGATAACGCTAATAACATAACAAGATTGGCAAAAATCCACCATTGTCCCATTCTGGAAGAACAAAGAAAGAAAAATGGATTGGAAAAATACAGAGGTAGCTCATGTACATGTTGGGAAAATGTGGGTGGATCTAGGAAAGCCAAGCTAAAGATGAAATGTTCAAATACTTCCTTAAAATATCAAAATAAAATATTTCTAAGACGACTTCAAGCAAACCATTTTAACAGAGGGCAGAAAAATTGCCAATTTTTCATACTATAAGCAAATCTGAATTTCCATAGAAAAAAATTCTCCCTTTTCTCAGGAATTTGGTCTATCACCTTAAGTCCAATTTCACAAGATCCACTCACAAATGTTTGCAAAAATCATGTAAATCGGCTTAGACTAATAAAGGAACAACAAGTATTAGAGGTCCAAATGGGGCTCAGAAGAAACACGTTGAAGCTGCCCAGATGCCAAATATTGGACAAGAACTTTATATGGGCTTTGTTGACTAGGAAAGAGGATACGATCGTGTCAGAGAGCAACTGTGGTAAGCTCTATCTACATATGGCGTCAGAAAACATCTTAAAATATCTACCAAAGCTTTCAGGCCCGTCATAACATCACTATGGGCCCCTGGGCAAAGCAATAACAACTGCCCACGCCGATTCAAGTGGCAACGTAAATTTGCATGCATGGGCCCCCCCTAGGCAACGGCCCAGTGTGCCCATGCTTTCAGACGCCTCTGCAATGGAGCAACAGGACATTTCCTCATCACATCAGGAGTATAGAAGACATCATTCATTGAGATGTCTTAGAAAAGCTCTCTGGGGTCTCAAGAAGAGACAGAACAAGGAGTGGGGAAGTAAGGAAATAAGAGAAAAATATAGGTCTTAAATTGGAACTCAGATTTGTACAGGAAAAAAAATGGTTCAGACACCTGATGAGAATCCTACCAAATACACCTTGACAGACGTGCTGCCCTCAGAGGAGTTTGAGTTTGGGCTTACGGCGTGTCGGCACAATAATGGCCACTTTGCACCCTTCACTGTCTATTTGGGAACCCTTTCTTTATTCATTGACGAAATATCATAAAAACCACAGAAAAACTGTGGGGTCGCAGCAGGGCTATAAGCAAAGTCAAAATTGGGCAAAAAGAAAAAGTTGTATGTTGCGAAGCCCTGCGTGAGAAATAAAACCCAAACGATACAAAGCAAAATCTGTCTTCTGTTTATTTTGCTTTGTATCGTTTGGGTTTTATTTCTCATGCAAGGTTTCGCAACATACAACTTTTTCTTTTTGCCCAATTTTGACCTTCTTTATTCATGTTTCATATTCAATGCTGTTAAGTTTAATATAGAACTGAATACATTCATATAATTTCAACACTTTGGTAAAATTTTATAAAAGTTATCTTGTATAGATCTGCAAAAAGTTTTGTTAACGAGTATAATAAGAGTTATTAAATCAAGTTGTAGATCTTAGCCTCTTTCAGAAAGGACAGGATACGTTGCGGGTCCACATCAGAAAATAATTCTTTCATGGATCTGCAGGCACAGTGCTTTCTTCGGATATGCATGGAGTCTATACATTCAGTTAAGATATGTTTTTATCGTTAGTTGGCAATTACATGCCACACATTCGGGGGGATCTTCTCCCCTAAGTAAAAAACGGTGTGCCTGCGCTCCGAAAATCCAAGTTTAGGACTCGCGGTTATTACGTACCCGCATTTGTTAAACGTTCTACGGTTTTATTTTTATTTGTTTGGTGTGTTTAATCTGTTTAATTTCCTGTCTTGTTACATTTTGTCATGATTTGTCTTCTCTTTTCCTTTGCGTTTTACAGTATCGTTTCTGTATTAACTCATAGGCGCAGCTTTGGTGAATACATTTTTATACAAACATCTTTTTTTTTCTTTTTGCAACATTTTGACTTTGTCTGGAGCCTCGCTGCAACCTCACTCATTTTCTGTGCTGTTTTATATTTTATCTGAAACGACCGACATGCTGAAATCAAAGCCATGGTACCCAGAGAAAATCACGCAGATGGTGGACTGGTGACCTTAGGAAGGCGCATGCTCAATGAACACCACAGACATCCCTGTCAAACGCTGCTGTGTCCTTCGCACACGTTAGATTCCTACATCCCTTCAATCTTCGATACCCCAAAGTTGAAAGAGTGTTCCTCCACAGACACGGGCTTGAGAATCCCTGTGCTGTTGCACGAGTGCATTTCTGTCTGCGGATTACCTGTGGAGCAGGACTTTCCTCAAGTTAATTATGTTGAGCTAATGGAGTGGGCAAGTTGAGATGCAGGAAACGGACGTGTGCTCATTGCACACATGGCATAAGCAGCGAAAGGTCTAGTAATTTCGGCAAACCAACGTATTCTGCATTGACGACGATGAGCTCAGAATAGTTGGAAAGACCTCAACTTTTAACTCTTTAGTCGTAAATGAGGCGCTTTGAAGAAAAATAAAAACCTTTGACGAGTAAAACAACTGACACAATGCTGATCGGTTTAACACCCGGTAATGATAAGTTATTTCAAGTTGCCTTAGCTCTATTTAACACTTGGGGTCTGACCGAACCCAGACACTCATTTTCATCATGATATCCCCCAAATGAATGTAAAATAGAGTTAAAGTCGCTCTGCTTATATTTTAAAATTATCGCCAGGTTTCGTTTTTATCGACTTCCAGGTGTCTTTAGTACCAGGAATAACTATACAAAAGATGTTACAGGATGAGACATAATTTGCTCTACAGTGGCGAGCTTAACACACTGGCATTCTTCCCCAGCGAACTTCGGGTAGATAATACTACTGTGGTAATGTCTATTACAGTATGACTTAAACGAAAACCAAGTAGCATTGCCATGTTATGAAAATAAATGATCTCTTACGCCAGTCCAGGACACATTCATTTTTTGACATCATTTTAGAGAATACAATGAGCTTTATTTTTCTAGCTGGGTTATAATTTTGTACCACCAGTTCTTCCTTTTTGGCATCATTAAATGGCTGACGAACAACGATTAAGCGGGGTCCAACGCTTAATATATGTGTAGCACAAGAGAGTGGTGCTCTAAGCTCTGTGTTTTACGCCTACATCAAATTATTTTGCCCCGTGAGGCAATTTCGCCAGAGAAACATCTCAACCCAATGTTTACTCTTAAAAGTGTAGGAAATCTCTAACGGATGAGAATCTGTTGTTGTTTTTTTCATACATGTATAGAGTTCATAGATACTGAAAAGGCAACAAAGCAGTCTTCAGTTCCCTCTGGAAGATATTGTTTCCTCTCAGAAAAATTAAAAAAGAGGGCGAGATTGGAATTGTAAATGAAAAAGGCTGCCAGAAATAAAGAAGTATTACAGCTTTCAGGGTCACTAGTCAACTTAGACTTGGTAAAACAGTAACAGTTCGAAAAGACAGATAATTTGCCAGTGAAAATAAAATGCGAACACTGGCCTTATATAGGCTAGTCAAGTCTGTTTTGCGTGGGTTTTAACTCAGGCTTGAACTTCCTTCGAATCAATTAGTGAAACAAACGTTTTAGTCTCGCTAATGCATGGGGACCCGTTGAACTCCATAGTCCACAAAAACTGAGGCAAAACAGACTTGACTCAGTGCGCACAATACCTAAAAGCTGTGAAATAACCAAACGTACGGTACCCCACAATTTATGACATTAGAATCACAGGTTTATTTCTAGTCAGGGCAAGATCCCACTGTAACTCGCCCCAAGAAGAAAAATGCTCTAGAACGGTACCCCAGGGAGTTTGGGGAATAACATAACTTAGCCCTTATTTTAAAACAGCGCCGGATCTTTGGCAAGCTTAGCCCGACCTTGGAAACTATGCAAAAATGGCGTGGAAACAAAAATAGATTCTGCATTGAGACATTTTAAACATTGCGAAATGTTAACATGTGCAAATTCATCAGCTTCCAGCACTAAGGAACTGGCCCTCTTGTCCCTGTTTCTCTGTAAATGGTTGTAACGAAGAAGATGGATCTCTCTCAGGAATGGCAGTTTTTTACCCCGGGTTTCTAAGCTGTAGACATTGCGACTTAACAACTGCGAGGGCGTGTAATTCTCACAGGAACCAAACTGTTTACAGCACGGAAAACAAATAGAGAGCCCCGAATGCGAGGTAATTCCATCCCTGCAGTAGCTCCAGATCCGCAATATTCGTCACTTTCAGACCGGAACGCCAATCCTTTCGGCAAACAGACATGCGCACAGATAAAAAAAAACGTGCTTGGTAACTCGTAGGAATGTGTTATTTGTCATGTATCGGTCCGTGGACAATACGATCTATAGACTGTCTGGCGCACATTCCTATTCAAGAGGGATGTTTCTTGCTTGCTCGCCAGATATTTACTAAGATTGCATTCTGATGTAGGCTATCGAGTTTGGCACAAAGGCATCAGGGCGGTCAGGAGTGCATTATATGCCATCTGGAACTTTGTACAAGATTATTTGCACTCAGAATAGGAACAATAAGATTGTACTCTTATAGATCACTCGCATTGGCTTACATTTTATCCCACTGGCATTTGTTCCTGAACACCGTAATGCATGATTTATAAAGAGATATTTAGCAGGAGAGACAATGCTTTTAAATAATTGCAATTTTCAATGCAAGCCTAACAGATAGAAGGCAAAGGTCACCATAATAAATAGACCTAGTATAGATCTGCACACCAGACTGGCATTCTATCTTGCAGTTAGCATTTCTGCAATGAATGATTATTTGTGAGTGGATATGTCGAAATCGGGCTTGTGGTGAAATTTTCATGCCTTTATAAAAAATCAGAATAAAATATTTCTAAGACGATTTCGAGAAAAATGCTTTAACTCTATGCAGAAAATGGCTAATCGTTCATAATATAAGCAAAATTTCAATTTCTTTGGAAAATTTCCCCCCGTTGGAAGGGTTTGCTCACAGATTTGGTCTTCCACCTAAATTCAGATTCCGCCAGATTTCGGAATAATAAATTTATAAGCTATGCTGGTGGATAATACAGAAAAAGACCGTATATTATGCCAATCTAGATTCAAATTCCCTTATTTAGCATCCTTTTATAGGATGGAATTTAGCCTATAATTATTTATGTCTGTATTGACATTTTATCATGATTAATACGACTTTTGATCGTCATAAACGGAACTGAACAAAGAAAAAAAAAGCGGAGCGCCAAGCCAAATATATTATTATTATTCGTGTCTCCTGTAAGATTTTGTGTTTTAGAGAATACGGCTTATTTGGGTAGCACAGCAGTGTGTTATGAAATATTCCACATCGGTCTGATAAAATGACAGCTGAAAATTTCTCCTTCATTATTGTTTTTTACAGTTTAATTTTTTATCTCTTTTTTTCTTTTTACTTCTAAATTGCAATAGCAACAAATTCTGCATCACAACACCAACGGGATTTTCTAAATAGCACTCCCCCCCCCCCCCCCCCCAAAAACAACCTTAAATGTTATATTAAGTGCTCTCCAAGCCTCTGAGGCCTTAGAGAGAATGTTTAAGATTATTTTTATTAGTTTTGCTGAACTCCCTGCCTCGGGTAGAACTTGCATCTCTAGAGATACCTGGAAACCTCTTGCGCTATGACCAAGCCCTGTAACCCAATGATTCTCAGTCTTTTTTCAGGCAATCGGCCCCTTGGGCTCCAAATTTCCTTTCAACACCCCTATCTCCCCCCCCCCCCCCCTTTCCGAAATCCCTACTCGAACCAAACATTTCACATTTCGAACCAAACAAGGAGACAGACTACAATCAAAACATCAAGCTTTTCAAAGCCTTAGAAATGGCAATAGGTGTGCTGTTGAACAAGTCTGTCGCCGCCCTGTATTTACCCGTAAACCGCTCCTCTTCACCGCTATCGCCGTCATTTCTTTGTTTTCGCCCCAGCTGGAAATCAAAATCGCTCCTGCCGGGGTCCGTATCGTCCACATTGAGAACCGCTGCAGTAACCAATGCACTGACTTTGCACAGGGAATACCTGCACAAGCGATTACTTTCCCCTGCTTGAGTTAGGCACCCGGGGTAGGACATGATAATTATCATTATTATTACACCAGGCAACCAAATGGCATGCTCGATAAATACAGCCATAACCTTATATTATCTAATCTACACTTAGATACGAATAACTTATTTTATCTTATCTATCTGTCTCCTCTCAGCTCCTCAACTTTATTTAATGCGCGCTTCTGTGGAACATAGGACGCTCGAATTACGTGCCTCGCTGTCAGAACTCTACTCGCGATTTTAGTTCTTGTTTGTTCCAACTCCACTTTTTGCACTACTGAGAAATTCGACATTAAACGTTTTGCGGCTTTGGTATTATGATAAGGAGTTAGAATAACTCGGAACAGTGAAACAGCTTGACAAGTGCCACGGCGCATTTTAAGCAAGTGTCAAAGTGTGCATTTGTTATACCTCTTCTACGCACTAAAAGATCTCCATTTTTTTTCAGAAAATGCCGATAGAACAGATGAGAACTGGGGTCGCGTAGTGCTAGGATCGAGATAACATTCGTGATAATATACAGCATTTAGTAAGTCAATTATGTCCCTTAAATGTTGAATTAATTCCTAAAAAAATTAATTAACCTTGGCCTGCGTGCGTGAACAAACGCAAGGGGGCGTGATTAAACCAAGCAGAGAGCCTCCCACTATCAAGAGTATTTTAACACAATCATGTAAGTTGTTCACACCAACGAAAGTCACCACTAAGACGCAAAATGTGACCGTGTGACTAACATGATTGTGTACGCCAAGCGTGCCAAATCTAGAGTACATGTATGGTTTATCTTGTGAACATGCCAACCAATAATCAGGATTTATTTGTGTGTGTGTGTGTGTGTGAATGAATGAATGGGGGAAGGAAGAAAAAAGGAAGCAAGAAAGACATAAAGGAAGGAAGGAAGGACGAAATCAAAGAAGAAAGGAATGGGGAAGGGAGGATGGAAAGATGAAAGGAAGAAATTTAAGAATTCAAGAATGAGGAAGGAAGGAAGGACGGAAAGATGAAAGGAAGAAATTTAAGAATTCAAGAATGAGGAAGGAAGGAAGGATGGAAAGATGAAAGGAAGAAATTTAAGAATTCAAGAATGAGGAAGGAAGGAAGGACGGAAAGATGAAAGGAAGAAATTTAAGAATTCAAGAATGAGGAAGGAAGGAAGGACGGAAAGATGAAAGGAAGAAATTTAAGAATTCAAGAATGAGGAAGGAAGGAAGGACGGAAAGATGAAAGGAAGAAATTTAAGAATTCAAGAATGAGGAAGGAAGGAAGGATGGAAAGATGGAAGGAAGAAATTTAAGAATTCAAGAATGAGGAAGGAAGGATGGAAAGAAGGAAGGAAGAAATTTAAGAATTCAAGAATGAGGAAGGAAGGATGGAAAGAAGGAATGAAGAAATTTAAGAATTCAAGAATGAGGAAGGAAGGGTGGAAAGAAGGAAGGAAGAAATTTAAGAATTCAAGAATGAGGAAGGAAGGGTGGAAAGAAGGAAGGAAGAAATTTAAGAATTCAAGAATGAGGAAGGAAGAGTGGAAAGAAGGAAGGAAGAAATTTAAGAATTCAAGAATGAGGAAGGAAGGAAGGATGGAAAGAAGGAAGGAAGAAATTTAAGAATTCAAGAATGAGGAAGGAAGGAAGGATGGAAAGAAGGAAGGAAGAAATTTAAGAATTCAAGAATGAGGAAGGAAGGGTGGAAGGAAGGAAGGAAGAGATTTAAGACGGCAGGAATATGGAAGGAAGGTTGGAAATAAGGAACGAAGATTTTTAAGAAGGGATGAACGAGGAAGGAAGGATGGAAAGAAGGAAGGAAGAAATTAAAGAAGTAAAGGTAGAATTATTATTATAATTTCTGGCTGGAATGTTCCATTAACGGACTAAGCAAGGTCACTGTACTGTCTCTCTGTGTCTCTATGTCTCTCTCTCTCCCGCTTCCTCACTCTCTCTTTTTCTCCCTCTCTCTCTCTCTCTTTCTCTCTCTCCTTCTCTCTGTGTCTCTCTCCCTCTCTCTCTCAGTCTCTCTCTCCCCTTCTCTGTATGTATGTGGGTGTATGTATACCTCACGTGTGACTAAGTGTTTTTTATATATTTTTTAATTTTTTTAATTTGCTAATGGCCCATATAAAGTAAGTACATCACAATAGACTGTACTTCAAGAAAAAATATGTTCTAATCGATTAAGAGCGAGAAGGCTTGGACGACCTAGCCTATTTCCTACCATGTTTCACTGTTTCAAATTTCTATGAATAATACCTTTAAAAGTATATTTCACATATCACTGCGATCATAAGAAGTGGTTTAGACATTTTACAAAGTATTCTAAGGTTTTCCCTACTTCAAAAAACAAAACAAAACTGCACCACTCTTCCGGTGCTTAATTGAATTTTGGCAAACCAACAATTATTTTGACTCCAAAATAAACATTTTCGTGAAGCAATTTCCATTCCCTTATCCTAAAGTTTCAAGTTTCAATTTTCTGTTAAATGTCAGACAGGCCCTCCTTGGATAGTAAAAAAACTAATTTTTTTCATCATAATTATAAGCAAACTGCAGATATAATTTTCAAGCAGTGCCATAGTTTGTTCATGACTGCCCTTATCCGCCAGCATTATCAACATAATACTCTAACTATCCGCGTTTATCCGCCAACAATATCAGCCCGGATTTATCCGCCAGTAATGATGTTGACTAAATACAACAACAAAAGAAAATGAAAACGGGATTTATTCCCTACTATTGTTGTAGCATTAAAGAAAAATAAGCAGATTGATTCCTAATAAAAAAGACATATATAATAAAATAAAGTACCCAGCTGAGAATCGAACCACTGACACCCGATTGACAGGCCAAAATGCTAACCGCTGCGTATTTTACCGACCTACCTGCATTATCGTGAATGAATTTTTCCAAACTTAACGTCACTAAACCAATTATTGGCGGGAACACTTAAAAGACAAACTAGCTCGATATGTACTTTTTGAGCTGATACTACAGTAGACTTACCTAAAAGATGGATGTCAGGTGATTAACACAGGGGCGCAGTTTCAGTGTTGGGACTTTGCGTAGGCGCTATTTTCCGTAGTTACGCACCTGGTATTATGTGGAAAAAAACCCGCATCGCTCACGTAATTCGAAGTCATTTAATCGCAAAGATAAACATTAGATTTTTAATATTCAGCTTTATGCAAATAATCACAGTGTGGTTTTTAACTAATTAAGAAAGATACCGGAAGCTTGAACTCACTACTCGGTTTTCATTCTATCTCCCCTAAACCAAAGATACTAGAATCGAATAAGATGAGACACTGTCTTATTCGCACCACTAAAAAAAACCTGCACACAATTTGATCGGGGTGGGGGCTGGCGCATAGTATGAAAAGAATGCTTGATATACTTGGAAATTTATGTTGCAAAATTGTGACAGTGTTTTCCCACAGCGATTGAGGTTATAATTCCACAATGTGACATTAATCAAGGCCTATACAGTGACTAAAATTCAATATTTTCCTTATTTGGCTTGTAAAATACGGCACTTTTCATGACTTCCGCGTGTTTGCCGCTAGGCGGCGGTGCGAAATCTATGCACGCTAAAAGCTTTAGCTGTCTTATCTTATCAATTCTAGTATCTTTGCCTGAACAAAAAGCCGTTTCTGAAATACGTCATTCAAGAATCTTGACATCAGGCTGTGTAATCCTACAGATCCTGTTTCTCATCTTTCCATCGGTTTGGCTATTGGACAAAATAAATACGAAAAAAGAGAGAAAAAAGGTATATCCTGTGCCTGTATGCAAGTAGTTTGTTTGTCAGTCTGTATGTGGATGCTGCCACACCATCGTGCATGTCGGTAAAAATGAGTGTGTGCATGCGTGCGAAATCGTGCCCACATGAGTGGAGAGGTGCAAACATGTCAGAATGTGCCCCGAAAGAAATAAGAATCCCTCGATCCATCTGGAATTCGCACATGTCGTATTTGTGAGAAGTGTATGTATATATTGAGTGTGTGTATTTGATGTCCTTATGCATGTTTGTGTGTGCGTGAGTATGTGCGCGCGGGCACGTATGTGAGCAAAAGAAGGGGGGAGAAAAGTCCAGTAAAATCTGTTCTCACTTCAGATATCAACAAATAACAGAAGGGGCTGAATGCCCACTTCTGAAGTGGAAAATTAGGCTCGCTGGATTTTACTGCATTATTTGAGAATATAATTACCGAAGCGATGTAATCTTTTACAATATGATGTGTGAGTCGTTAGCAAATGGAATGGCTGGTTTCCGTGGAAAGTCAAAAAGTGGCACAATTTTTTTTTTTTTTAAAGGTTGTATATTGCAAAGCCCCAAGTTACAAACAAACGACAAAAGAAACTTTAAAATAAATCACAAAAGAATTAGAAATGAATAGGGGGGGAAAAAAAAAAAAAAGCTTTCAGTCTCCAAAGACATTCCTAAAGCAAAGAAAAAAGTCAAAATAATATTCAGAAGAACGGCCAGTTAGCTGTTTAGTTGTTACGGATTCTCCACGGTTAATTGAAGGGAAAAGGTTTGTCTTTGTTAGCGCATTTAGTCGGGAAATGGCCTAAATTAAGGGGAAAGGCCCATCTTTGTTGGCGCACTCGTCCGAAGACCTACATTGAGGGGGAAGGCGTGTCTTTGTTAGCTCGTTTAGTCGTTAGAGGCCTGCCTAAACTAGTTACCTGGCCAGTATAGCACAGAAAGGGCCCAGCTATTCTTGCAGTCCGTCATTTTAGAGCAAGAGCCTTGAATATTGCATTATTTTTAATATCTATTTACTCCCTTCCAGTCATATCATTTTTCTCATGACTAAAAATTTCTAACGAAAAACACTTGGCGTTCATCCTCGACCACAAATATTAAATGTGAATTCACTGTACACCAGGAGGTTGGAAATAACATGCAAAACAATGGTAAATTTTACAGAAGCCAGAACATGGTGTGACTTTTGAAATCCAGCGACGTCGTGGTAAATTAATATATCAGCTGGCATACCTTAAGAGGTCCACTCACAAGGGGCAAATTGATACCGTTACCAAACGATAGATCTTGGTCAATAGAAGACGAATATAATTTCATATGTGATAGCAGTCTCAGATCGGTATCTAGTAGAAGTTATCAACCGTCAAAGTTGGACAAATTTACATATTATATCTTTTGGCCAGTTCGGTCTACCATACTGTGGTATGGTAGACCGGCACCGTCCTTTCCTCCTTCTCCACATCAGCAGGTTATGAGAATATTGCTTGTAAAGTTTGATACTTAAACATTTTGACATTTTAAAATCTAATGCCACGGCTGAGATCTTCACGATTTTTACAGGAATAGTAGAATTTGCTATGCCATCTTATGGTTTTATCTTAATTTTTGTAAAAAGTGGAGATAACAACATAAGGACAGTATCACACTAAGCCCGGAATGGCCCAGTCAACTGCTGGCAGACAAGAAGTGCACACCACACTTCCTTATATTTTCTAGTAAATCCAGGAAGACCCTATCAAACTAATCCCGGTGAGACAAACAGCTTCTGCCATTATTTCTTCGGGGTCCATTTTGCTGGCAGCAACTGGTTGTGATGTTCCGGGCTGCGCGATTTTTTTTCCGTACCGTGCGAGCTTTAGCAAATTCAGGAGCGGGGCAGCAACAGACCCCCAAACACGGGTCAGCGGCTAAGGGATTTCTCATCCTATCGAACACTGCCATGGGTGCTGCAATCTCTGGACTGTGCCTGATATGACTCTGAACGTCACCGAAAAATGCTGGGATGTGTTGGAGCTGCCCTGTGTTTGGGTGCGTGTTGCTGCCCCGCTCCTGAATTTGCTAAAGCTCGTATGAAAAAAAAAATCACGCTTCCGGGCTTAGTATGATACCTCCCTTAAGCAGCACTGAGGCGGCCATATAATTATCTTTCTCGCAATGGCCTCTCTTCTGAAATGAGTAATGGAACTTTTTCTTGCATTCATCACGTGGGTAGAGGCCCTGACATCATCGCACGGCGTAATTCGTTCCCAGCCCCCCTATCCTGGAATACGTGAGGAAGGCGGCATACCCAATCGAACTGCATCTCTGAATCTTTCAACCATGATCTGTATGGTTCTTGAGTTCTCTTGTTTTCGGATGTCAGTCTTGTCTTGGTTGAAAGGAACACCAAGCTTCACCTGGTTTTCCTTCAGGGGTTTTAAATTTCTCTTTTCGTTATTCACCGAAAATATAGATATGTAAAAAACATACGTCATGTGTCGAGCTCTTTAAAATTTATGTGACCTTTTAGTGCTTTTGTGCCTTACCTATTGGGTTTGTTAAGATGCAAGATGCACACTCCGTTTGGGGGAGATCTGACTCTCATCATAAAGTTACACCAACAATATTTCGCATGTATAATAAATGCCTTGGCACCATATCTATCTATCTATCTATCTATCTATCTATCTATCTATCTATCTATCTATCTATCTATCTATCTATCTATCTATCTATCTATCTATCTATATCTATCTATCTATCTATCTATCTATCTATCTATCTATCTATCTATCTATCTATCTATCTATCTATCTATCTATCTATCTATCTATCAATCAATCAATCTATCTATCTATCTATCTATCTATCTATCTATCTATCTATCTATCTATCTATCTATCTGTCTGTCCATCTATCCGTCTGTCTATCTATCTATCTATCTATCTATCTATCTATCTATCTATCTATCTATCTATCTATCAATCAATCTATCTATCTATCTATCTATCTATCTATCTATCTATCTATCTATCTATCTATCTATCTATCTATCTATCTATCTATCTATCTATCTATCTATTTATCTATCTCTGTCTATCTATCTATCTATCTCTGTCCATCTATCTATCTATCTATCTATCTATCTATCTATCTATCTATCTATCTATCTATCTATCTATCTATCTATCTATCTATTTGAGTGTCTGTCTGTCTCTTTAACCCACAAACGCAACTCTTTACACCTCTATTGAGGAAGCACGATATGGCTTCAGTGTACAAAATGCTCACGATAATATCAGTGTTTTGACATCTTTATCACAACGAAGCAGGCATTTTCAGCTTATGGGGGAGATATTTATAACAGCAGTACTCATCTTCTCAATGACACAACCGAAAAACCCGCGCAAGGCAAGGTCACCTGTCAGTAATGCCTTTCTTGAAATAGCATGTAGTTCTGCATGCTAGCGTTCCGCCAAACTCTGCTCTATTTTTCTGTCTGGATTATAATTTTTGGGCGACTTCTAATTTCTTTTGGTGGTCACGGAATGGAGATTGAACAAAGAATAAAGCGAAACGCAATACGAACTTCTTTTGCTTTTTTTCTTTCTCCTGTAATATTTTCTTTATGACGCATAATCTGATGGTCCTTTTCTATAACACATCAGAGTTACCGACAAAATCCGGGGATGAAGGTTTAGCTACCTGCCCGTCATTGAAACGGTTAAGATTTCCTCTTTCCTAAGATACTGCTCTATTCGGGTCAATGAACACCGGTGAGTTTTCCATTACATTTATCTATCGCCTTGCCCCTCCCGGTCGGTGAACTTGTAAGGAACATAATATTTATTTATATTGATACCCATGGGATTCCAATTCGGTCTATAAACATCAGCGGTCAGTGTTCTGTTGTAGAGGATGAAATGATGAAAGAGAATCCGAATATCTCCGGCAGGTGTGGATATGGCCCAGATTTGACTGATCTGCAATGCCGAGTGGGCGTGTACATGTGGGAGGGAGGAAGTAGAGATGGGAGATTTCTTGCTCTTCTGCGTCATCATTTTCTTCCTTCCTTTTCGTCATTTTTTAAATACATTGTCCTTGCCTTTCCCATTACATTTTTTTTGCAATGATTTAAATTGTGCATTGTTACGAGAGTCACTTTATTTCTATATGGCAGTTAGTCTCAAAAGGGAGGTACTCGGGTCCCAGGGAAGAAGTTTCAAATCTAAGGCGAGGAATTTTAGACCGGGGAGGGGGGGGGGGATTGGGGAAGAAATCAGATAAAATGTTTATTGAAATAACAATTTCTGTTTTCATTTGATTGCAGTTAATAAAGTAACTGACTCCATAAATTGTTCCAGTAATTACTACTGTAAAAGCATTATGGTGAAATAATTAGTAGGTGACAGTTCAAAATCGGTGTTACGAGTTGGGTTATATGGAATTATTGGTGTTACGACTGCATTTAAAATATCGAGAGGTTTTTAGGAATTACTCTTCCATACCATGCCACATACACTAATAACAATTCGAATAAGTTTTATCAAGGACCGGCAGGGCCACAAATTTATTTACTTTAAAATCCCTAACAAATTTCGTCTAGCTCTTACATATTAAAAGGACAACATCAGCAGCATCAAATGAAAATTCAATAATATATCACTAGAAGTCTCCTCTAGGATTCCTAAAAGATTATATCATTCTGAGTCATTCACAATTTAATTATTACTTATCTATCTTCCAGATATAGTCTGCCTACTATCTAACAAATAATATTCTAATGTCTCAGACGACAATGTTAACTCAGTTATTTGTGCCTACCGCTTATAAAGGATCAAACTCGTCAATACAACTGACGTAGTTAAGTTAGATCTAGATCTACTCTAGGATGGGCTGGCAATCCCCAGCCTCATCCAGACACATCAATTTCAATTTACAAATGTGTATACCAGACACTCATGCTAGATCTAATTGCAAGTTAAAATACATTGTAGTCTTGCATTCTTCGGTAGCACTTCTACTGGAAAATTTAAGGTCAGCTTCACGTTCATCGTCGAATCAATAGACAAACACTTACACTTGGTCCCTGATACGAGATCAGGGAGCTGGAGATAATAGCAGTAGAAAATTTGTGGGACGCATATGGTCTCATTCCAATGTCTATCAAGGTCATAGACATGACTGTAACAATCTTCTGATTCTCTCTGGCTGAATCACGCCGACTGCCTTCACAGAAGGAAATTTCTGCATGGAGTAATGAAACGTGGGAATGGCTCCGCTTAAATACTGCTCGGCCATCTGCAAATCCCCAGCCAACTGCCCAAATTTGATTGGTGCATCCATTTCGAGCTCAGCTCGTAGTATTAATAGATTCTGCATGGAAATCGGTCACGGCCTTGCACTAGTAACAGACAAGGTCAAATTAACATATCAAAACCCTTACTAAAGTCTCCAACCCTCTACGTTTTATGTACGAATTTACTATTTCCCTTTTACTCACCCCTTCTCTTCCCTGTTAGAATTCATCAAAATCACGGGGTCGAGAACTGCACCGTCACTGCTAACCCATCCATTTATTCTATCTTGCCCCACTTTCTTTCCATCTCTAAGAAAAAGCGTTACAAAAACAAACTGTCCACGAGAATAGTTCAAGGACATTTGCACTGGCTAAAATCAACGAGACCATGAAATAAACAAGCCGTGACCCAGCACGACACTTCTAGTCCTAACCCTGACAATCGGGGATGACTTAAGAAACCTAAGGTCAGAAAAGGAGACACGGGGGGCGTTGATCAGGAGACAAGGTGCTCGCCTCTCATGCCGAAGGTACCGGGTTCGATTCCCCGGTCGGTGCCGGCATGTTGGAAATTTGGGGGAAGTTCCTGTCCCTGATCCTATGGTACGTAGGATGGAGCACCTAATCTTCTCGGATAAGGACCAAAAAACTCGGATGACCAGTATGCATATTTGCCCACTTTACAAATACCTTGGCAGTTGGAGATTGAGAAGAGCAGGGCCAACAAAGCCGTGGTCAGGACAGATTTAAGAAACTAATCTCTACCACCCACCCCTACTCCCAATGGAATCAAACAAGTACACAAATTCCAAAACCACAAATACAACCACACCAAATAACAACAACAAGAAAAAATGTAAAACATATTAAAACCAAGAAACAGGAAGGTGCAGATGCCAATGACAGAGCTTCTCCGAAAAAAAAAAAAAAAAGTCTTTAAAATAAAGGAGGAATGTAGAACGGGACTTTGAGAACCACTGATTTAGACAAATCCGGAAGCGTGTCGCCCGTCAAGGCTGTGTCGTGCCGCAAGATGGAAGATTCTGATTTCTTTCCGTGACGACCGTTCGAATGTCAAACTCAACATGCACTAACTTAAGAATTGGATTCCCTCGCTAATTGCTTCACTGATGTAACCGGACGTCCTATTTTTTTAACCAGGAATTCAGATGCCGTAATTGACAGCGAGAAATGTTTACACAGCTGCACTGGGACGCCCGTTTTGGCTATAGATTTTCTTTTGGATAGAGGTTGTTCGGTCTATAAAATAAATCAGCACAAACAGATAAATAAAAAACTCGGCAGGCATTACCAACATGATATGAAACCTTTTTAGCTCAATCAGTTTCTGACGTACGGTCATGAAGCACTGGCTGAAACTAATTGCGAATGTGCAGTTTTTGAGTTCGAAGTTTCAATTTGGAAAAAAGGCACGTCGACACGATAACGGTCACGTTGTACTAGAGAAAAACCCAGCAGGACGAAAAACAGAAATGTAACAGAACGACAGGAATGAAGTGAGGAATTTCAGTCAGTGGTGAAACACCAAACTGCGAAAAAGGGTACCGTACAAAATAGGTATTTGGAAGTTTTATGATCCATTGAAATAAGGAGTTCCTTTCCGTTTTCTTCATTCCATTGCAATTAATAGATAAAGTTAGTTTCAAAACTGTTTCCATAATTACCACTGTAAAAACATAATGGTGAAAAAATACATTAGGTGGCAATTCAGAATGGAGAAGACGTTAAGGCAAGGAAAAGAATGTGGACTGCGACTCTGAGAATCACTGTGTGAAGCAGTTCACATTCACTTCTCTCCGTCTAAAATCACTCAAATGCTCCTCTCTCTTCCTCTTTTACCGTAAACCATTTATAACTCTCTCCAACTATCCAAATACTCCCGAGCCCTTTTTTTTTCTCTCTCTCTTTCTAATCACATCCAAATGCCTATAAATGACAGAATGAAAAGTAATTTGGAAGTGTACTTCACTTCACTTCCGTGACGCAAATCATGCTTTGCTCTGAAGGCAGCCAATTTTGACCTGATGACTAAATGGCTTTTTATTGCTCCAGTAACGCCCTGCAGAAATTTAAAACTTGCCATTAAAAACATTGACAATTTCCGCAGCTCAAATCGTTTTCCTCAACAGTTCTCAAGCATTTCTGACTCATCCAAACATGAATGAATTTTCAACTCACTATTATCATTGGTTCTTGTAGCGTTATTTAATGCGCCTGATCTGGATTATTCCAGAGGGTGCAAATTTGGTAAGTATTGTATCTACCGCTGAGTTCAGAGAGACGTGACCTGTTAAAATGGGATTTTCTCCTGCAAGGATCAGTTTAATTTACGTCACCCAAAATCATGATGTTCACCTCGCGGCATGCCCGTCTTCTAGTGTACGGCGACTGAGCAGGCGCACGTGCAAATAAATTGTTTTCTGGCACGGCGGCTGAGCATGTGCACTCGCAAAGACTGGCTGTAATCCAAAAACAAAAATTGAAAATCACTGGAGAAGGAAACATTTTATTTACAAGTCTCAATGGAAAGGAACAACAACTATTGGTTCCTTGGGACTTCCGACGAAAGCCACAATAAAGTGGGACCACAAGTTATGTGACGTCATGTGAAACAAACCAGAAGTCATGTCCCATGGCTATATTGCCGCCTCAACAACTCATGATATATTTTTTTTTCGCAAAGACCAGACCTACTTAAAAATAACAATATGAAATATTGAATTAACAATATGAATAAGATGGAATTTTTTTTTTTATTATTCATTAGCATAACTGACAAGTGTACGTACTTCAACCAATCACAATCCTTCCTCCCCTTTTTTCTCCAAGTAAACTATTCATACGTCCGTGGCAAACACACTTTCTCTCACTGAGTGGCCGTATTTTAAGGAGGCGCTTGTGTATCTAGGTACTCCTTCCTCCCGTGAAATCCCCAAAACCCCATTTCCTCGGTTTAACAACTCTCTTGCTGCCACAGGGCCGATATATCGGCCCATCTTGTGTTGGAGAAAACTGCCGCGCGGCCGATATATTGACCGACATTGCTCCTGCATTATTGGCACTCCTAATTTTACTGCTTCCTGCTGTCTTTCTATCAGATAGTCCAGTACCCTGGTAGTCTAAAGGAAGGAAGGGCATTTGGGCTTGGCAGCAAAAATGTGAAAAACCTGGACGCTATTTCTGTCGATTCCACAAAGCTTTCCCGTACAAACCAGCTATTCAAGTTTAATTTAAATTCACCCAAGGTTTGAAACCACGCTTGCCCCTGGCTTTAGGGGTGTAACACACCAAGGCTGGTGTAGGCGCCTGACCGGTGGCTCGCCGCCCATAAATTTTGCTTCACACTAACGCAATAGGCCCTGCCCACACCGCCACCCAGTGGGATGCATCAGGCAGTGCCGATGACGCTGGGAGCCACCGGTCTGGCGCTTACATCGGCCTTGTCTGTTTCACCCCTAAGTGCAAAACCGTGGGAACGCATGTTTGTTGTTCTTTTCCATTGAGACTTGCAAAATTAGCCCACGTTACAATGAAGTTCATATTTTGAGCATCGCCGAATTCAAACTGACACAATACACAGGTTGGTGAAAAACTATGTTTGTTTGTTCTTGTTGGGATTTCACGCCCTTTTCCATAAAAATGATGCTAAATGACGAACGCGATCTGAGACCCCGTTAGACCTGTGGCGCGTGGATGCCTTGAAAAACACTGAAGAAACTTAGCTATTTTTAGACCCAAAGCCTTCAGGTGAGAAGAATTGCACTATATAAACGGACCGAATCTAGGTGGGCTCTATGTGCAGTTGTTGAAATTATTTAGTGCAATTCTTCTCACCTAAAGCGCCTAGTGGTTCGGTGACCGAATTCGGTGGCCTTTGTGTGGCTACCCTAAGATATAAAAAACAGCCACTGGATCACTCTTCAACTTAGAGGTGAAACAGACTAGTGAAGGCGCCAGACTGGTGCCTCGCAGCCCATAAATTTTGCTTCATACGAACACAGTAGGCACTGCCCGCTGCATTCGTCTGGGTCCCGGTGTGGCAGAGCCTTTTGTGCTAACTGATCTGTTTCACCCTTTATACCGACATGGCTTTTCGCTATGGATAGCAGAGTTGCGCTCACCCCCGCCCCCTCCCCCAAACGACATCCTTAATTCCCCACCGGTGCTGTGAACTCTCTCCATGGTACGCCACTGACAAAGTGGGAATGTGTGGGTGTAGCCAGAGAGCCTACAATAAACTCTCTGGCGTAGCTCTAGAATAATAACGGAGCGGCACTAGAAGATCAGAGAGGCTTTGAGAGATCTCTTATCATTGAGCCCAGTGCATGACAGAGTGTAGGAATAATCTATACTAGTGATGGGCAGTGGGAGACAACAACAAGAACTGTGACCTGTGACAGAGAGACTGCAAGTGGTATTGTTAGATAAGATGTTAGAGAGTGTGCATGTGGAGTGTGTGTGGGTGTGTGTGTGTGTGGGTGTGTGTGGGAGAGAGGGGGGAAGGGGAAGGGAGCGAAAGACAGTGGGAAAGTAGGAGAAAGTAAGAAAGAAAGAGAGAGAGAAAGAGAGAAAGAAAGTTAGAAAGTTAGTGGAGATATATAAAGTGAGAGACAGAGGTAGAGCACAAGAGAGAGATAGACCAGAGGAAGAGAAAGGGAGAGAGAAAAAAAAAGACAGGAAGTGAGAGAGAGAGAAAAAGAGAGGGGCAGAGAGACATGAGAGAGAAAGAGAGAGGGCGAGAGAAGAGTGAGAGAGAGAGACAGAGAGTGAGAGGGGGGGGGAGAGGAAGACAGAACAGAAAGAGAAAGACAGAGAGAGGGAGAGAGAGAAGCGAGAGAGCGAAATGTCAATACAAACAAACAAACAAAGAGATGTAACGCAAGGTTTTGCTTAAGCACGTTCATTTTTTCATTTCATTTCAAACTCATTTCCCAGCTAGAGAAATTGATCCAAAGACAAAAGATAAACTTAAGACCGCGCACCTTTGTGTATATTTATCGCAGAATACAACAATAAAAATATTCCTAAGAAATATTTCTCTGTGCTTATATTGTAATACTTGAGGCCATGTAATCGCGCCATGTGACATACGGACAGATAGATAGATAGATGGATAGATAGATGGATAGATAGATGGATAGATAGATGGAAAGATAGATGGATAGATAGATGGATAGATAGATAGATAGATAGATAGATAGATAGATAGATAGATAGATAGATAGATAGAGAGGCAGATAGATAGACCGACAGACAGTTAAATAGATAGATAGAAAGAGAGGGGGCAGATAGATAGACAGACAAACAGTTAAATAGAGATAGAGAGAGGCAGATAGATAGATAGACAGGCAGAGAAATAGATAGATAGAGAGAGAGAGGGGCAGGTAGATAGATAGATAGATAGATAGATAGATAGATAGATAGATAGATAGATAGATAGATAGATAGATAGATAGACAGATAGATAGATAATTTTTCTCAGGTGGAAAAGATCATTACTCATCACCAAACAGTAAAAAAAAAAAAAAAGTAATAACAAATAACACTCCAAGGAAGACAGACTAAAATGTGTGGCAATGCCGGTGAATCATCAAAGTGAATTCTTAGAAATGAGTAACACAACATACGTATTATTAGAGCAAATATTAGCAAAGCGAATGTAGAACCCTTTCTAACATTATGAAGGGCGGCATGGTAAACTGTCGTAACTCGAATGTTTTCAAAAAATGATATATTAATTTTGGCATGTTTGTGGCCTAAACAACCCGCAGGTGGTACTATAAGTTGGGGGTTGAATTCTGAAAACGCAGAGTTAAATAACTTTTTAAAAAAATATCGGCACTTTTTAAGTCTGCTAAAGAAAAGCTATCCAGGTTTTTTTTTTACCTCCTTAAAAATTTCCTTTGACTCGATTTGTTTTTTTTTTTTCAAAAATTGATATAATTATTTGGCTTTGCTTGTATCCGTCGACAGCCCACAGGTTGTGCTATATGCTAGGGGTTAAATTCTCAAAATTAAGAGTTAAATAAGTTTTAGAATATCGTAGCTATTAAGTCTGCTAAAGTATTCAGTTTTTACTTCTCTGACAAAAATGTATATAAAAAAAAAAAAAAAAGTTCCACTGATTTGCCATACTGCCCTCGACGTTATCCTGGATCATATGTTTCTGATCATCCCATACTTCTTTAATAAACATCTTGGAGAACAGACAAAAAAGATGTATTACGCACATCTGATCTAAGGCACGAACACTGCCTTGTAAACATTCATATTGACAAGAACACGCAGAAACATAGGCGTACGAGACGCGCGAGGGGGATGGGGGGGGGGGGGTGCCTTCCCAAATTCGGGCAAAATAGTGCAGAAAATGAGGGACAAAGCAAGAAGAGAAAAAAACACGAACAAAGATCGAGAGAGCGATAAAATTCACCCATTAATAATGATGGCAAAGTAGCAAAAAATTAATTTACGTTCAAACGAAAACGATTTTCCATTTGGAAATGGTACTTGTGATTTTATCTGTGTAAAAGTTTGGGGGAATTAATCCCTCTGCACCGCCTTACAGGAGGTATCATACTAAACCCAGAACGTCACAGGTAATTGCTGCCAACAAAATGTACACGCAAGAAAAAGTGGCAGAAGCTGACTGCGTCTGACTGGGCTTAGTATGATAGGGTCTTCCCGGGTTTACTAAGAAAGTAAAGGAAATTACTAGTGAGCACTTCTTGTCTGCCAGGAGCTGACTGTGCCGTTCGGGGCTTAGTGTGGAGAAAGCTGAAGAATTCCGAGACGCCCATGCACACACATCTACCAACACAGTTATGCGCACACACGTCATACATTACAATTAACGCGCTCACATTGTCTGTCTTGGCGACGACTAATTGAATGTTCACGGTTACAGACTTCGTCGGCAGTAAAAAACAAGACAACGAAAATACTCCAAAATGATGAGGATGAGAGACAAAATACATAATGTATATCTGAAATGGAGATCTTTGCCAAGGAGGCAGGACAAACAGAAAGCGCGAGGGAGTTAAGGATGGAGAAGTGGGGGTGCGGGTGTCTTACTTCACCCGATATCCTTCAAGCAAACCTATGCCAAACTCGCCCTCTCTTCATGTCGTGAGTCATTACTTAAACATATTGGGCCGCGGGGGGGGGGGGGGCGGGGGTGTGAATAATAAGACCTTATAGTTTATCCATAGATAATTCTGAATATGGTGGAATAATACACAAAATGAAATTAATGGCAAGGTCTTGATGGGTGGATGGATGGATTGACGGACGACCGGGTCGAAGGAAGAATGGATGGGTGGATGGGTGGCTGGATGGATGGATGGATGGATGAACGGCCGAGTCGACAGAAGAGTGGATGGATGGATGGATGGATGGATTGATGGACCGTCGGACTGACGAACGCATAGACGGATGGGTGTATGAATCATTCGTGTGGGGGAGGGGGGATGAGAACACTAACGCCTCACAGTTTATCCATAGATTATCCTGAATGGGGTGGAATTATACACAAAATGAAATTAATGGCGAGCTCTTAATGGATGGATGAATGTTCAGACAGACGGACGGACGGGTGGATGTATGTATGTTTGTATGGATGGATGGACGGATGGATGGGACGAATGGATGGATGGATGGATGGATGATTGGATGGATGGATGGATGGATGGATGGCTGGACGGATGGATGGATGGATGGATGGGTGGGTGGATGGATGGATGGATGGATGGCTGGACGGATGGATGGATGGATGGATGGGTGGGTGGATGGATGAATGGTCGGTCAGACGGACGGACGGGTGTATGTAATGTATGTATGTATGTATGTATGTATGTATGTATGTATGTATGTATGTATGGCGGACGGGCCAGCGGGACTTTTGTCACTGTGTGTTCTTTTCGTCATAATAGACCATATATCCGTCGTAGCTGCCGTCGATAATGCTGCTGAGATGGGCAGGAAAGTTGGTCTGGTTACCAGACTGAAGATGAGCTTCAAGGAAGCGTTGAAAAGTGGGAAAATTCGTATGGAAAACATCAGGTATGCAGGTGACACTAACAATAACAACAAAGATGGCGGACACAGCTCCAGTAATGAAGCACTTCTAGACCCAAGTAGTTGGGAACCATTTCTCGGCCATCCAGAGAAGTGGGATGAATTTATTGGTCAAGAGAAGGCCTTTAGGAAGAGTATCAGCACGAAGCCAATAATAATAATAATGTATAGCATTAATAATAATGTATAGCATTTATATAGCGCATATCCATTTAAAATGCTCCATGCGCTTTGCAGAAACAACATGTCCACAGAGCAGAATGGAGCTGCCTGCGAAGCGCTCAACATACTGCACTGCTTCTTTCTCTCTCCCTGTCTCGCTCACTCTCTCTCTCTCTATCTCAGAGCAAATTGTAACGCAGCCTGTTAGGCGCAGTTCACAACTCACAACAGTTCACAACTCACAGCAGTTCACAACTCACATCAGTTCACACAACACACAACTCACATCAGTTCACACAACACACAACTCAAATAATATTTGTATATTTATTAATAACAAATATATTTAATAATGAATAATAAATTCTGGCGGGGGGGGGGGGATGATATGGATAAATTTTAATCTATTAATTTCAATTTTGCCCGGGCAGCGGCCTTTCGGCCTGCTCTTTACGATTTCCAACTGCCAAGGTATCTTTAACGTGCGCAACGTGCACACGGGCCCTCCGAATTTTTTCGTCCTTATCCGAGAAGACTAGGTACTCGATCCTACCCCCCAATAGGACCAGGGACTTGAAAATATGATGTATTGATTGAATAACCATCAAGCCAAGATACACGCATGAAGATCATAGTAAATGGTGGCGAGTCATTAGACTATTGTGCAGTGTGTTCTCAAGAGACAATGTATATGTTGAAACTAGGCCAGACGGCCAACCATTCAGTATCCAGTTCCTGAGATACGTGATACGTATCCTATCTAAGTTCCCTCTCACAATCCCTGAAACCCTTGATTCCACACCCGACCACCTACAGGACGAATCTACTACCCTTCATGCTAAGATAAAGTACATGCTAAGTTCGGTCAAGTCAGAGATTCAGCCATTTTTTCGACGGGGAACCCCCTCACACTGTGCTGGCACGGAAGAGTCCATTGTAGAAAAGGGAGAATTGATTAACTTGTGGCAATATAAGCAACGTGAAGCGATCGAGATTATCAAAAACGACGGCAAGAGAAAGCATTCTTCTGCATGTAACATCGATATCGATGAGATAGAGCAGCACTTTAAAACCCACTGCCAAGCTCCACCCGATACCTCTCAAACCCCACCATGGATAGGTTTGTCCACCCCATCGCCACAATGGGATCTACCCATCGACCCAATTACAGAAGAAGAGGTATCCACAACAATTAAAAACTTGCCTAGAAAAAAGTCGCCAGGCGCAGACGGTGTTACTTATGACACAGTGAAACAACAGAGCAGAAAACTTATACCTGTGCTCACACGCATGTTTAACACATGCCTAGAAAACCGCCGTGTACCACCAGAGTGGAAACACGGAATAATAACATTGGTGCAGAAAAAGAACGGCAACCCCGATAACATCGAAGACTGGCGGCCCATTTCGCTCTTACAAACATCATATAAATTGTTCATGAAAATCATTGAATCCCGATTAATGAAGTGGATTGTCGCAACTGGGCGACTTTCAACGAGACAAAAAGGATCAATACCTCGAAATGGGTTACAAGAACATGTGTACTGCTTAAAGTCGACAATCACCAACTTTTTACACAGCAGCAGTCAGATGTTCATAAGTTTCATTGACATTAAGGATGCATTTGGCAGCATCAATCATGCATTCATGCTTAACCAACTCCAAGAAGCGCAATATCCACAAGCAGTCGTCGACATAACTAAAGATATCTATGAAGGGTCGACTTTCCAAGTCAAAGCAAAAGGGGGGATAACAAGAATAATCCACAGGGAGAAAGGAGTTATCCAGGGCTGCCCCTGGGCAATTATAGCCTTCGAACAGGGAATTGACAAATGGTTGAGATGGATAAATTCAGACTATGAGTCAGATGGAATTACAGCTTCCAACTTAACACCAGTGCAGGGCTACGTTGATGATGTATGCTGTTGCGCTACCTCTGCAAATGAAATGGCCACCATGATTGATAAGACACATAACTTTATGCAGATGGCACAAATGGAAGTGAAACATCGTAAATGCGCTGTCCTTCATGGACACAGAACAGGCAATAACTGGAACAAAAAATCCACAACTGGCAACCGTCAGTTTAGTATCCAGAATGCTCCTATTCCAATGTACCACAAAGTGAAGGAATATACTTACCTGGGGCATGACATCAACATTACCAACACCAGTGGTCAACAACAGGTGAATAGCATTATAAGTGACTTTGATAAAACCATAGACCAGATTGACAAATCAGTGCTACCGACATCAGCCAAACTTTCGGCAATGAACGTGATGTGCATGTCAAAATTGACTTTTTACTTCCCAAACCTGCACTTCACAGAGGTCAATTTGAAACACCTAGAGGACAAAATAGTCTGGTCCGCACGAACCTGGCTAGGCTTAAACTCGTCTTCAACACGAGCATTCTTCTTCACTCCAAGATCCATTGGTGGCATTGGCTTGCTTAACCCCCATGTCCTCTACTACGCAAAACACATGTCCTTCTACCTGTCTCTCCTTAATAACGACGACCCGTATGTCAAAGAAACAGCAAGAAGGTCCTTAAAACTCCATATGTCGAAACGCAAGGCGGAAGAAACTAGCAACGATCATCCGAACTTTGCTGGTTATGCAATTGATTGCAAAGGCAATGTCAATAAAAACTCCAAAGTGAATTGGACAAAATCAGACTGGATCATTCTCCACGAAATGTGTTATCGTGAGAACATCGGCCTACTACAACAAGGCCACGACTTCATTATGCAGATACAGGCAGACGAAGAAACAACATTATCGTTCAGATCCGCTGAGGCCTTTTACATGGCCTACAAGACACTCAAGGTCAGAGCATCCCATGAAGACCTCGTCAGCAAATCCTCACAGGGCAGAATAGTGAGAGAGGCCACTAAAGCAGACTATAAACATTCTGCCGCAGCCTTGACAAACCACAAAATAAATGACAAGTTACGATCGTTCTTGTGTCGAGGCAGATTGCAGCTCTTGGAATGTGAAAGCCTCTTATCTATCTACTACCCTCAGACATACACCAAGAGCTGCAAGATCTGCAACCACCCGACAGAAACCGCCTCCCACGTCCTGAGCGGCTGCACGAAACAGCAGAAAATATACCAGAGCAGGCACAACAGAATTGTGGACATTATTCACGCAAAAATTGCCTGGTTTAACAAAGAAAAGACTATTATGAGGGACACTGTGATTAAGCGTAGTCATTTCCTCACAGACCAACAATCACATACAGACGTTTTCCAGCAAACACACACGAGACCTGATATCACCATCATAAACCACCAACAGAAAAAAGCAAAACTTGTTGAAATATCAGTTCCATTTAATGCACACATAAACACATGTTACCAAGAAAAATTCAACAAGTATTTCCCATTGTCTCTTGACATCAATAATACAGGATATCAGTGTGAGGTTATTGTGTTGATCGTGGGAACTTTGGGCATTGTGCATCAGAAATTTAAAACTGGGCTACTGAAGTTGGATGTAAGCAGAACAGAGGCAAACTTTCTAAGCAGCTACTGTAGCTTAAGCGCCATCATTGGATCATACCAGGCATGGAAGCAGCGATGTAAACATCATTTCAAAGCTATTAATTTTTAACACCTTACTGAACAAGCCCTACTGTGCAACTCTTGAGTTCCCATCTTTCACAGACAGCCTTCCATCTACTCCTAGCCTATCACAGCCACAATTTCCACACAGATGCAATGTTTATTTATATTGTATCAGTACATGCAATTGTAATGTATTTCAGTGGAAATAAAGACCCTATATGTATGTCATATTAGATGAAAAGAACAAAGATGCTTTTATTGTAGAAATTGCTGTTCCATTTGACAAATTCATCGATTTATGTTTTCGTGAAAAGTTTTTGAAATATCTATCATTGCATAATGATATGAATGACAAGGGTTATCACTGTAGAATCATTGTTATTATCGTGGGAGCATTGGGGACTGTTCATAACAAAGCCGCATCAGGGTTAAAAATGCTAGGTTTCAGCAATAGGCAGTCAACTAGCATGTGCAAGTTTATCAGCATTAGCGCAATTATAGGTTCGCAAAGAGTATGGAAAAGAAGGTATAATTTAATCTGATTGAAATAACGTACAAAATGTAATGTCCATTGTACGGAATATATTGGTGTGTTGTACAGCTGAAGATGGTTGAATATGTGATTATGTAAATGGATGTATTCATTGCATGTAAAATCATATAGTCAATAAAGTTCTTGAACTATGTAAATTGAAGCAAAATTTATAGCAAAATACTGCAGTGTTAGCAGTGGCATAGGCTCTTTTAACGTATGGAAGTTGAGAGCAAGAAAGTACGACAGAGGTAGTTTAGCATAAAGTGAAATAATATTGTATCAACTCTAATATTTTACCAGAGAAGAAGATTTGGAGAGCAAGAATGAAAGGGACCATAGCATGTATTTCCGCTTCTGTACAATGTGAAGTATTGTTTTTCCAATAAGATATTGTACGGGTACATTTGACATGTATTTAATGGAAATAAACAAATTTGATATGTATGCATGGATGGATGGATGGATGGATGGACGAAACGACGGGTGGATGGATGGATTGACAGATAGATCGATTGGCACGGTAACTGAGGAGACTTTCAGGGTAAGAAAGACAGACTAAGACATATCACTTTGTAAATGAATAAACTGGCAATTCGATTAGTCAAGAAAAAGATCGTTTTAAGAAACAGAAAAAAGGAATACTTAAAATAAAACCAACCAAAAAAAAAGTGCTGTATCCGTCGATAGTTGACCGAATTTCCTGAAATTGGTCACCCACACAAAAAGACAGTACTTTTTCGCATTTTTAAAATCGCACATCTGTGCTGTCATCTTCAATCAGAGTTTTGTAATCCCAGTTCGGATGAATGTAGGCGTAAATGATAATGTAAAAAAAAAAAAGTGATTCAAAGGCTAAAGTGATCCACATCAGATCCAAGTTGTTGGAGAGAATACTTAACTATAGCTTTTTGTGAAATTGACTGCAATACAAAACACATGCCAGAAAACGATGGAGCTGTACAGAATTGTGCAATAACTCTTCCGGTCACGACCAAAATCCAACCAACAACAAATGGGGGACACATTTGTCTAAAAATAAGGTGTTCGCTTCTCATGCCGAAGGTACCGGTTACGATCCTCGGTCGGTGCAGGCATGTTGGAATGGGTTGTATTAGATAGTCACGTGACATGCGCCGTCAGCCATTTTGACGGACTGCCCATTAGAGAAAATGGCAGCCGAAAGAGACATGAGCAACGCATCCGCTCTGGATCCGCGATCGTTGAGACGCCTTGAGGAAAAATTATTGTATATCGACAAGACTGACCCATCCAGTGTTCCTCCAGAGCAATGGAGTACCCGCAAAGAAGATTTGCCGGCTGTGGCAATGCCAGATATCTTCGCATATCTGGTGCTGAAATGCAGCGCCTACACAAATGAACAGTTCAAGGTAAGAATATACTGCAATTTATAGATTGATAAACACACCAGTTATCTAGACCAGAAAATACAGTGTATAGATTTAGATTCTAGATCTGGATAGATCTAGATCTAGATCCATTGATCAACATGTCAAACTCGATTTGGGGGGGGGGGGGGAGATCCTGTCCCTGATCCTATGGTAGGTAGGATCGAGCACCTAGTCTTTTCGGATGAGGATGAAAAGTTCGGAGGGCCCGTGTGCACATTGCACACATTCAAGATACCTTGGTAGTTGGAAATCGTGCAGAGCAGGCCAAACAAGGCCACTGCCAGGACAAAATTCAAAAACAACAACAACAACAACAAACGAATCCCTACCACAACAAGAAAAATACAAACAAGAAAAGTGAAGTGTAAAATGCCAAATTGCAGTGAAACCTCCTAAATTAAAGACCTAAACAAGCTTGTACAAACCGGGGGGGGGCGGGTTGAGGCCAAGGGTATGGACAGTGTACATAGTTTAGGAGGAGTCAGAAATACCGAAGTCCAGTATAAGTACTTTGACCTTCGATGTAATGTCGTAGGTTTAAATGACCAAGAAGCAATCATAAAATGTTTGTGATTATCTTTATTTGTGTATGGGAATTTTTTTCCCTGAAATTCCAGGTATTCCTTAATGACGTCATTACCCATCTTCCCGTAGTTTTAATTTTTAAGATATGCACGTGCGTGCCCAACAGCCCACAGTGCTTTTTTTATACTATTCCTATCGGTACGCTTTGGGGTGTCACCGTTACCGTTCTTTTGAAGCCGATTTTGCTGTAGGCCTAGGATTTTATTGTTATACCTTTAGTCGTATGCCCTGGGAGCTCAGATACACCACACTCCTCAAAGAGGATTTCTTTGTTATACGGATGCCCTCTATTCTATATCCTTGGTTCACGTTGATACTAAAATGTTTCAGTAGCAATAACAAAGCCTGATTACACGCCATTATGTACGGAGCCGTATGGCATAAACGGGGGGAGTAAATCAATACCCCACACACATGAATGGGAAAATAGGTGATCACTAAAATTAACTCTGCCGCCCAAAAGGGAAAATCGACGTAACTGACAGTATGGCATTTTTTTCACTTGATTGTCTGTGATTACCATTTGATGATGACAGGAACCAGAATCCTAGCATGCTAGGCATCACCATAAGTGCTCTCCTCATCCCCGCTCCAGGAACCATTCGAAGATTTACCTACTCATGGTCCCAGTGGGCAGCTCGTTCCATATTCGTCGGGTTTGTCCGGCCCTGTCGCATATCCTTCTCTCAACCCGCCCGCATCGCGCCTCTATCATTTTACTTCAAATTCTGATAACGGACAGTCACTTAACATTGGTTTGCCACACTAGAAACAACAATTTCGGTAGCATAATAATATACGCATATCTGCCTGCCTTTGACATTTATAAAAGAATTATGTGTGAGACAAGTTCATCGAGACAATAAACAAGAAAAAGGTCACGTTGTCAGTTATGTTGTTTTTCCTTTGGGTGACAGACCTGTGGAGGTGGACTAGAAATTGACTCCAGAAATAAATTGGGGGACGCTGGGCGCTAGAAATTGAATATGGTCCCGCCTGACTGGTTGGGGTGCTTGGTTATTGACAAGTTTACTGGCAGCAACAAAGTGCCGTGCGTGGCAACAATGATACCGTGTTATGACAAAAAACTGCATACAACAAAACACAAAAGATGCAAAAATATTTCTCGTTGTACT
Source organism: Onchidella celtica (assembly GCA_963931925.1). Lineage (NCBI taxonomy): Eukaryota > Metazoa > Mollusca > Gastropoda > Systellommatophora > Onchidiidae > Onchidella > Onchidella celtica. The sequence continues at coordinate 36,790,924 of OZ007574.1, read as the reverse complement.
CCGCTTTAGTCTTTCCCGGCCTTATTTCTCGTTTGTTCTATATCCATTTTCTGAAAACCTGGAGATCTTTTAGTATGTAGAAGAGGTATAACAAATGCACGCTTTGACACTTGTTTAAAATGCGTTGCGGGCACTTACCAAGCTGTTACTTTCACAGTTCAAATTTATTCTAACTCCTTATCCCATAATACTAAAACCACAAACGTTTAATGTCGAATTTCTCAGTTGTGCAGAAAGTCAAGTCGCAACAAACAAGAACTAAAGTCGCGCTTTCTTCACTTTCTGTTTACTTGTGGTGACCAACAAAAACTATAGTCCCTTAGTGCATTAAGTTAAGTCTGTTTTGTCTCGGTTTTGGCGGACGTGGGGTTGAAAGGAACCTCGCACACTAATGAGTCTGAAACAGTTCTGTCTGTCTAGCTGATTCAAATGAAGTTCCAGTCAAAACTGACTCCAAGCAGACTTGACTCAACGGCCTACAGGGCCCTATTCTTTATACACATTTCATTTATTTTTGATGACCAACAGAAATTATTAGGCATTTGCAAGAAATTATAACACTGGCAGAAAGACTTAGCCAATTTCGTTCTGTATTCAAGTGATGTTAAAAAGTGCAGTGATTCTCAATCTTTTTCAGACAATGGCTCCTTTAGACTCCAAATTTTCTTCCCTGCTCCCCCCCCCCCCCTCCTCCCCCAAACATACATTTCACAAGAAGGCAGATTACACATTAGTATGCTTTTAAGTTTCTCAAAGCCTAATTAATGACAATAGACGTGTTGATAATTCATTTTAAAACAAAGAATGCTGCACCAAATGCCCCCCCCCCCTCAAAAAAGAAAAGAAAATGGGCCCCTTCCGTTTATAAGTTTATAAACCCCATTTGCGTGTGCTGTTGATCAAGGTCAGTGGCCTCCAGATCGCACCCTTCATCGTTTTCGCCCCTGCCTTGTGTTATTCTTTTCTTTGTTTTGTCCCCCCCCCCCCCCCGAATCACTCCGGTGAAAAAAAAGGGGGGAGGGGGCGGGAGGGGCGATATCGCCCACGTTGAAGACCACTAGCGAATACGGTCTTTTTTCCGAAACAAGGTAGAGTGAACGTGGCTATTGCCATTTTATTTCGTTTTATTTTTGGGTTATTTCTGTCACGGTGTCCTGTTTTGCCAGGGACACACGGACTGTAGAATATAGCGGTTTGTGTTGTTCGGGCTTTCAACTATTCTGAGCACTGAGAATTAATGGTTTTTCTATAATTGATTCAATTAGTGTTCTCTTGATCAGAGGAAAGAATAAAATGGTTCAAGTTCTGTCTGTATGCCATTCCATTCCTCGACGTTCCCTTTCTTTTATCCATGCCGCCTCTGTAATAATCATAGTAATTGTATCAACAATGCGGATAATTAAAATGTCGTTGTAATTTCATCATTCACCAATGACGATAGTAATTGGAATGATGTCATTTGGATTTTTTTACGTAAGATAGATAGATAGATAGATAGATAGATAGATAGATAGATAGATAGATAGATAGATAGATAGATAGATAGATAGATAGATAGATAGATAGATAGATAGATAGATACTTAAACAGACAGAAAGACAGACAAACAGAAGACCAGACAGATAGACAGACAGAGAGACAGACAGACAGACAGACAGACAGATAGATAGATAGATAGATAGAAAGATAGATAGATAGATAGATAGATAGATAGATAGATAGATAGATAGATAGATAGATAGATAGATAGATAGATAGATAGATAGATAGATAGATAGATAGATGGGTGGATAGATAGATAGATAGGTAGATAGATAGATGGGTGGATAGATAGATAGATAGATAGATAGATAGATAGATAGATAGATAGATAGATAGATAGATAGATAGATAGATAGATAGATAGATAGATAGATAGATAGATAGATAGATAGAGAGATAGAGAGATAGATAGATAGATAGGTTTTTTAAGCATCAAATCAACATTCGTTTTGGTTTATAACCCATGTCATTTCTTCCTTTTCGATATCATAAAAAATTCATCCATTTATTCCTTGTCATTAGTCTATTCTTGTTGATTAAAGTGAGCTAATTATCTTGCTACTGTCATAATGAGCTTATCAATTTCAAAACAAAATAAACAGACAAATTTCTAGAGTCGGCTGTCCCTTACTTATCTATCTATCTTTCTATCTATCTATCTATCTATCTATCTATCTATCTATCTATCTATCTATCTATCTATCTATCTATCTATCTATCTATCTATCTATCTATCTATCTATCTATCTATCTATCTATCTGTCTATCTATCTATCTATCTATCTATCTATCTATCTATCTATCTAACAACGTTTTTCCACCGGTGTCTCAATACTTTATATCCCCCGTCGGTATTCGTTTCCCCCATTTATTACTATCAAAGCTCCTATAGTCTATCCGGTGTAAGGATAAATAATCAAGCCAACCTATTTATCCCGAAACAGTAAGATGGGGATTTTAATGACGCTCAATTTCTCTGTATTGAAATTCCTTGCCCACTTGGATCATTTGAGCCAAAGAACCATCAGCAGTCAAGAAGAAACTCCAGGCAAAATGAAATCTATCACCATTAGTCCCCTGAGGGGAACGTCAAGGGGAAAAGGAGCTACGAGATTTATAATGCTAGTTTCAACTGAGTTTGTTGCTTCGCGTTTGGAACTGGGAAAATTCAGATATAAAGATATTTCCCATAATCAACCGAAGTCGATGAAGTTTACTGGGAATAAGTGCGTGGATCTGAAATTTTTGTATTTTCATTTTTGAACATTGTGAAGGAGAAGTATTTTCTGAGCATGTCTGTGGTTTGATCAGAGCTTAATACCTGAATTCTATGCAAAGTTACGAACGTTTGAAGTGGGAGATGGTGAGAATCGTGCTTTTGAAAAAAATTTATCTGGAAATTTAGCAATCAATCTTAACAATAAATTTTTCATACGTCTCAGAATATCTGTTAAGAACTACCGTTAACGAACAATTTCAATTTCATAGCAATAGACTTGGACATCTCTAAGCTGAGTTATAGGAGAGAAATCAAACGTTCCGTTGCAGTGGTTTTCTCAGGAATTTAGTCTTGCACTTTAAGCCCGACTCCTGATTTGAGGTCTTTATTTTAGGAGGTTCGCTGCCCTTGGCATTTACACCTCACTTTACTTGTTTTATTATTTCTTGTTCTGGCGGGGGGGGGGGGGGGGCAGATGATATGGATAAATTTTAATCTATTAATTTCAATTTTGCCCGGGCAGCGGCCTTTCGGCCTGCTCTTTACGATTTCCAACCGCCAAGGTATCTTTAACGTGCGCAACGTGCACACGGGCCCTCCGAATTTTTTCGTCCCCATCCGAGAAGACTAGGTACTCGATCCTACCCCCCAATAGGACCAGGGACTTGAAAATATGAGAAAAATCCAATTTCCAAGAACTACTCGATCCTACCCCCCAATAGGACCAGGGACCTGAAAACATGAGAAAAATCCACTTTCCAACATGCCTGCACTGCCCGGGACCCTTGGCATGAGAGGCGAGCACCTTGCCTCTAGACCACCTTGTCCCCTTTAAGCCCGACTCCGTCAGATCCACATATATATATATATGTACTGTTAAGAGAGGGTGCTGGGAGAGGAGGGGGTAGATGTAGAAGAAACGGATGCAAAATTGATGGTACCAATAATTTCTTGATGTTAAAATAACAATTTGTACTGATAAAAGCTCCACAGTTTTATATGAGTGGATTTAAGCCCGACTCCGTCAGATCCACTCATATATATATATGTACTGTTAAGAGAGGGTGCTGGGAGAGGAGGGGGTAGATGTAGAAGAAACGGATGCAAAATTGATGGTACCAATAATTTCTTGATGTTAAAATAACAATTTGTACTGATAAAAGCTCCACAGTTTTAGCGTTTTCAGGTGCCTCAAAGTCTTTGAGTTGTAACTGAGTTGTAATTCACAATCTGTCTATCTATCTATCTATCTATCTATCTATCTATCTATCTATCTATCTATCTATCTATCTATCTATCTATCTATCTATCTATCTATCTATCTATCTATCTGTCTATCTATCTATCTATCTGTCTATCTATCTGTCTATCTATCTATCTCTCTATCTATCTATCTATCTATCTATCTATCTATCTATCTATCTATCTATCTATCTATCTATCTATCTATCTATCTATCTATCTATCTGTCTGTCTATCTATCTCTCTGTCTGTCTGTCTGTCTGTCTATCTATCTATCTATCTACCTACCTATCTATTTATCAATCTATCTATCTATCTGTCTACCTATCGATCTAACTATCTGTCTATCTAGCTATCAATCTATCTTTGTATCATCTGTCTGTCTGTCTGTCTGTCGAAGTTTTACAGTTTTTACGGTATTTTTACACGATATGCAAAAGTCTGGATCCATGGGCAAAAACGTATTCAGAAGTTTTCGTGCAGTAAAAATAATTAAATGCTCAAACCGATAGCTTTGGAATTATGAACACTTGTGTATAAGCTGAACACGCCAAGAACACTGTCTCAACTATTCGGGCTAGAGAGCAGTCTCTAACGTGGTTATTATACTAGTCTAAGCCTGGAATGTCACAGCCAGTTGCCGCCAGCAAAATCGTACACCCAGGAAATAATGGCAGAAGCTGACTGTGTCTGACAGGGCTTAGTGTGATAGAATCTTCCCCGATTTACTAAGAAAGTATGGGAATTTATGGTGAGCACTTCTTATCGGCCAGCAGCTGACTGTGCTGTTTCGGGTTTAGTATGGTACCTTCCCCACACTGTATCTCCTATTTACAGAAATATTACAGACAGCCCACGCTTATGTTCAAATACAAACCGTACCTTCCTCATAAATTCTGATCCTAACTTTCTATAGATCAGTTTCCATTCAACTGTATACAAAGGAAAAGATGACTGAAGCTGGTTTTGAAGGAAAAAATGTCGGGTTATTATTTTAGACGAAAACTTGTACCTGAAGTGAGAACGATTATTGAATTTTGATCGAATTTCGCCGAGTCGGTGCAATTAATTTCGTTTTCGCTGTGTGAAGCTCGGGTTAGAAAATATTTTTATGATAAGTTTGAGTATACAGTTGTCAATGGTGATTACAGAACTCATGTGGAAAAACTGCCATTTTTTCTTTAAAAGTTTATCTATCTATCTATCTATCTATCTATCTATCTATCTATCTATCTATCTATCTATCTATCTATCTATCTATCTAGCTATCTATCTATCTATCTATCTATCTATCTATCTATCTATCTATCTATGCCTAAGTATACCTCTATAACTTTCCCTCTGATAGCAGCATCTCTAAGATTTGTCATACTAACCACAGCCAGCACTCACTGTGCGAAGGTGAGGTCTAAACAACACACAACATTCCGCTCGTCACAAAAAGAGGAAAACATGTTAGCACCTTGGCATTACATCGGTCTAGGTGCCCGTGTGTTTTGTTCATTTGTGTCTGTGTATAAGATTCTCTCTTGAGTCTATGCCAGAGGTTTTTAACGGGGGAAAAAGTGGGGGGGGGGGGGGGTTCACCGGGAAAATACATAGGCATGTGCATTGTGAAAGTGCAGTAAATCGGATGGAATTTTTTTTTTGTCTGGCTGAAATATCCGGGTTGCCTGGTATAAAACTGCTTTCGGTCACCCCCCCCCCACCCCCACCCCGCCTCCATTTTCTGTTTCCATTACTCTTTTTTTTCTCTGTCACCTCCTCTCTCAATCTCTCTCTCCTTCTCTTTCTCTGTCTCTCTCTGTCTCTCTCTCCCTCTCTCACTCTATCTCTCTTTCTCTTTCTCTGTTCCTCTCTCGCAATGTCTCTCTCCTCTATTTCTCCTTTTCTCTCTTTCTCCCCCCCCCCCCCCCCATCCCCTCTCCTCGGTCTCTGTTTCTCAGTTTCATAAAACCATAATCACCCACTCATTATTCTCTTGACACTTAGTTTTTCCTTTCCTGCTGGAAGATCGTACTAAATAGAACGCGTGTCAAACACAGCCCCGGGAACGTATTGTTTGTTTGCTTTTGAAAAAAAATGGAACACTGGAAACTAAGATTATCGGAGAAATAGTTTTTTACAAAAATTCGTAGACAATGCATGGGGCTATCAAACTTTCAGAGAACCATCTCCAGTGTGAAGGAAAACTCTCTCTGTCTCGCTCTGTGTGTGTGTGCGTCTGTCTGTCTCTCTCTCTCTCTGTATCTCTGTGTTCCTTCCTCTCTCTTTCTCTCTGTGTTCCTCTTTCTCCCTCTCTGTCCCTCTGTCTCTCTCCCTGTCTCTGTCTCACTGTGTTCCTCCCTCTCTCTCTCCCTGTGTGTGTGTGTGTGTGTGTGTGTTCCTCTCTCTCTCTCTCTCTCCGTCTTCCTCCCTCTCTCTCTCTCTTTCTCCTCACTCTCCCCTCTCTCTCTCTCTCTCTCTTCCTCCATCTCTCTCCCTCTCACTCACTCCCGGCCGATCCCTTTCTCCTCTCCCCTCCCCTAAAATCTGCAGACAAGAGAGAGAGAAAGAGAGAGAGACAGACAGACAGACAGAGAGGGACAGACACAGAGAGGATTGTTAAATGATTAAGTAGAAGATACGAGAGAGAGGGAGAGAGAAAGACAAGGGGATCTGGAGACAGAGAGAGACGGAGTTACTTATATGTTTGTTTAGTTATTAAATATATGGGGAAAACAAATTTTAAAAGGCTGAGAACCGCTTGTTCCCTTACACAATGCGCGTGTACATGGCATGTGTGTGTTTTGGCATAGTGAATGCTGAAGTCCTCGCTGTATGAACATCAAGGTGAGACAAGCCGATGTGATGTACCAGCGATGTGCTTCAAGTGTTTGCTTAAGGTGTGTTATAAGCTTTCGTATGAGCGGCCTCTGAACCTCAGTGGAGATAGCACAGGAAGATTTTCGTGTTTTCTAGCATTGTTACATTCTGTCCGTTTCTGCCTGCGTGTCTGTCTGTGTCTCTGTGCCTGTCTCTCTTTCTCTCTGCCCCCCCCCCCCAATCCAAATACTTTATACACATAATTATCACCATCTCATCAACCCCTCTGTCCTCTCCCCCTCCCCCCACCCCCTCTCTCTCTCTCTCTCTGTCGTGATTTTTACAGACCAGACTCTCTCTGTCTGTCTATGTCTGTCTCTCTTTCTCTCTGCCTCCCCTCCCCCTTCAAATGTTTTACAAACATAATTACCACCCCTCTCCTCTCTCTCTCTGTCGTGATTTTTACAGACCAGACTCTCTCTGTCTGTCTATGTCTGTCTCTCTTTCTCTCTGCCTCCCCCCCCCCTTCAAATGTTTTACAAACATAATTACCACCCCTCTCCTCTCTCTCTCTCTCTCTTTCTCTCTCTCTCTCTCTCTCTCTCTCTCTCTCGTGTGATTTTTAAAAACCACTCTCTTTCTTTCTCTCTCTGCCACACACACACACACTCTGGCATACACACGTTGATCTACAGAGAGAACGACAGAGAGAGAGAGAGTGCATAAGAGAGAGAGAGAGAGCACAGACCATAAGAATGAGATGATGGGCATTAAAGAGGGAGAGAGGAATAGACAGACAGACAGACAGGCACTACAGAGATGCGGGGGAGAGACAGTGAGCATAAGAGAGGGACAGAGAGCATTAGAGAGAGAGAGAGAGAAAGAGACAAAGAGCATACGAGAGAGAAAGGGAGAGGGAGAGAAAGTGACATTTAAAAGGGGAGAGACAGACAGACAGACACACAAAGAGTCGGAGGAGAGACTTATACTCAAAGAGAGCAACAGAAAGTGACGTAATCACACAAACAACACATATACTGAAGCCTTCATAAACACACACAAAAAATAAATAAATAAACAATGCTAATAATATCCTCATGTCAGATCCTATAATAATAAAATTAATGGCCTGTACAATTTCCACTTTGTGTACTCACTCTTCACAAAGCGTTTCATACGATGGTGAACAGATAACTTTTTCATCTTCGTTTTTTCTCTTATCTAGTTACTTGTTGTTGTTTTTTCATTTGAATTTTGGAAACTTGTAATAGAAATGACAGGATCGTACTATTGTTATTTCATGTGGGTTTTCAATAGTGGTGAGATTCATTGGTTTCTTTGTGCGTTTAGTTTTCTGTATCAGACGTCTTCGTCTATCTATCTATCTATCTATCTATCTATCTATCTATCTATCTATCTATCTATCTATCTATCTATCTATCTATCTATCTATCTATCTATCTATCTATCTATCTATCTATCTATCTATCTATCTATCTATCTAGCTATCTATCTATCTATCTATCCGTCCATCCATCCATCCATCTATCTATCTATCTATCTATCTATCTATCTATCTATCTATCTATCTATCTATCTATCTATCTATCTATCTATCTGTCTATCCCTCCATCCATCTATCTCTGTATCTCTATCTATCTACCTACCTACCTACCTATCTCTCTGTCTATCTATCTATCTATCTATCTATCTATCTATCTATCTATCTATCTATCTATCTATCTATCTATCTATCCGTCCATCCATCCATCTATCTATCTATCTATCTATCTATCCCTCCATCCATCCATTCATCCATTCATCCATCCATCCACCAATCTCTCTATCTCTCTATTTAGCTATCTAGCTATCCATCTATCTATCTCTAGCTATCTAAATTAAATTCGTCTATTGGTCTATTTTTACGCGTGCTTTTATGAGTACAAATGCTCACCACTATAATCCAATAAAGAATCCTTCGTCTCTATAATTATCAGACTCTCCACCTATCGATCTTCCTTTCAACATAATAAAAGTCAAACTATCTCTCAACAAAACAAATACTACTCACGGTATAAATCCTAATACAGCAGAAAATACCAAGCACGTTGCGCCATACACAATAAAGAATCCTTCAAACCACTACAATGAGTATTATACAACTGTTGATTCACGACCGAGTCCAGTCCTTGAAATGAGTAAAAGCAGCGTGCGCGCCTCCTCAGTATGTAGACAATCGATTGACAAGCATCATTAAAAACAGGTTCGATATACGCAAATTCTGACATGAAAGCCGGTGAATACAGACAGGCCATATTTTCTTTCTTTGCAATATAACCATACACGTCATTTGTAGAGCTCCGAATAATGCTGAGTCGTAGATAATATATGCAGTGTGGTGGAAACATTTGAAGAGGCGTGTTGAGCTCTCTATTTTACGAGGTTTCGCTGGTCTTGGCATTTATACCACACTTTTCTTGTTTGGGTTTTTCTTGTTCTTATTTCTGTGTTTTTGTTGAAGGGATTAGTTGTTTTTTTTTAATTTTGCCTGGGTAGCGGCCTTGTTCGACCTGCTATTCTCGGCTTCCAACTGCTAATATCAACGTGCACAGGGGCCCTCCGAGTTTTTCATCCTTATCCTAGAAGACTACATGTTCGATCCTACCTACCATAGGATATAGGACAGGAATCCAACCCCCCCCTCCCCCCCCCGCAAAGAAAAAAATCCAACAGCATGTACCGACCCAGGATCGAACCCGGTACTTTCGGCATGAGAGGCGAGCCCCTTGCCTCCAGACCAGTGCGTCCATGGAAGAGGCGTAGAGGTGCCTGTACAAAATATAGAGGCGGTCAGAGCAGTGAGTATTTACCTCCTCTCCTTGTCTATAGCATTCTTTCCTCAATAGGCGCAAGACCAAACAGCCTTTTTGGGGCTAACATGAAGAGGAAGGAAAAAAGAAGGAAAGGCAAAGGAAGAAAAAGACGCAAGACAAAAAGAAGAAAGAGAAGACCTGTGCAGAAGACGGATGAAACAAGAAAAAACAGTTGGTAGGAGAAAGAGAAGACCTGTGCAGAAGACGGATGAAACAAGAAAAAACAGCTGGAAGAAGAAAGAGAAGACCTGTGTAGAAGACGGATGAAACAAGAAAAAACAGCTGGAAGAAGAAAGAGAAGACCTGTGCAGAAGACGGATGAAACAAGAAAAAACAGCTGGAAGAAGAAAGAGAAGACCTGTGTAGAAGACGGATGAAACAAGAAAAAACAGCTGGAAGAAGAAAGAGAAGACCTGTGTAGAAGACGGATGAAACAAGAAAAAACAGTTGGTAGGAGAAAGAGAAGACCTGTGTAGAAGACGGATGAAACAAGAAAAAACAGCTGGAAGAAGAAAGAGAAGACCTGTGTAGAAGACGGATGAAACAAGAAAAAACAGTTGGTAGGAGAAAGAGAAGACCTGTGTAGAAGACGGATGAAACAAGAAAAAACAGCTGGAAGAAGAAAGAGAAGACCTGTGTAGAAGACGGATGAAACAAGAAAAAACAGCTGGAAGAAGAAAGAGAAGACCTGTGTAGAAGACGGATGAAACAAGAAAAAACAGCTGGAAGAAGAAAGAGAAGACCTGTGCAGAAGACGGATGAAACAAGAAAAAACAGCTGGAAGAAGAAAGAGAAGACCTGTGCAGAAGACGGATGAAACAAGAAAAAACAGCTGGAAGAAGAAAGAGAAGACCTGTGCAGAAGACGGATAAAACAAGAAAAAACAGCTGGAAGAAGAAAAGGGAGGTGTCAATGCCAAGAGCGGCAAATCTCCCAAAAACAAAGACCTCAAACCAGCAGTGAGTACTTTGTCATGCAGAGAGAGACTATTACCCTAATGTACGTATTCCCAGCTGTTCCACCACAGGTCACTATAGAGTCAACAGAAGTAGTTAGCCTAGGCCATATCGCTCCCTAGGGGGCGATTTTGATTTCGAAGGGGGCAAAAAAAAAAAGTGTGGGGGGGGGCGACAAGGGGGCAAAAACGATGAAGAGGGGCGATTGAGGGAACAGGCAAAATATTATGGGATGGACGATCTGTGGGCAAATACAGGGCAGCCACTGAACTGTTTAATAGCCCGCGAAGATGGGTTTTATGAACAGGAAGGGCCTATGTTTGAGTGCATCTGATGCAGAATGCTTTCTGGAAAGGGTCTCGCTGGATATTGATGTAACTTCAAAGCAGAATCGGCAAGTACACTATAAT
>OZ007574.1:36737377-36774877 GCA_963931925.1 Onchidella celtica | reverse complement strand
AAAAGGAGGGCAAGGTTTCGACAAAAATGTTTGAAAACCGGTGCGCACTTGTTGTGTACTATTGGTGTGGTTTGTAATTTGTAGTTGTTCGCCTTCCTTTTGTCTGCAATGATGCAGCCTTAGATGGCTATGCGAATTGCCGCCATCTTTTAGTGGACGGAAGAGTGGCGGCGTATTGGAGTGCCCTCTCTTGTCTATTGTATAGCTCTGTGGTAACTCCTAATCTCTGGGCGTCTCTGAAATGTTTCACATGGCATAGAAGCTTTGTGGAACTCTAGAATATGACTAGAGGAACCCACTTTGAGAACTGCTGCTGTTTTGAACCCACACGTATACCTGGTTAAACACTGACACAAGTGATAACATGCAAGACAGAAATAAACTCCCCAATCTCCAGTGGCTTGCAGAAAAGGGGGCAGAGGGGGCAACGGTGACTGACATCCATTTCAGAGAGGGGGGGGGCATCCAATCAAAGTGTATCTATGCCCTATACTTGAGTCTTGGGGCATACACATCAAGGAGTTGGCAATGGGCATGTCGGGGCATCACCAAACCTCTGCACGCCACTGACGATCTCTAGGTTTCAGTTCATAATATTCATGGAGTCTTTGCAACCCCTAGACATGACGCCACATTATTTCTTGTTTGTTCTATCTCCATTTTCTTAAAAACTTGACATCTTTTAGTTTGTAGAAGAGGTATAGCAAATGCACACTTTGACACTTGTGTTAAATGCGTCGTGGTTCTTATCAAGCCATTTCACAGTTTCGATTTATTCTAACTCCTTATCACAATACAAAAGTCACAACGTTTAACGTCGAATTTCTCAGCTGTGCAAGACGTGGAGTTGGAACAAACATGAACTGATGTCGCAAAGATCCACACTTCGTGTAGTATTTTGCTTTACGATAATTGCTGTGCTGTGCTTTGTAGAATGTAATTTTAATTGTGACGAACATGTTGAGCTGATAAATTACTCATGATACAGAAATGTATTATTGATCAAACCTGCCTTGGAGAACCGACAATTCCTGCGGACTCTTGTGCACACAAAAGAGTGACGGGTGAATTTTCAGTTCCGATTTTTCATCTTGCAAGTCACGTTGACATGAGAATGAGTCAGAGAAAGGGGTCATCCATAAGGTCTGTACGCCTCGTGAAAAAGCTACAATAGGGTGCGGGGAGGAGAGGTTCTAATGACCATATTATCCTCACTGCTCTACGCTAATAACATACGTCATTTTTGACACTTTTGAGATATTAAGAAAAAACAGTTTCTTTTCCTGTCGTTTTGTGACTTATGCCATTATGATTCCATTGGATTATTACATTTTTTTCTATTGGCACATTTCTTTTTCCGATTATTATCTGATAGCCCTCATACTCGGGAATGCAATGAACCGTCAGTTGTATTTTGGCATAAATCGGTATGCACGTTTGTCAACCACGATAATAAACGAAAAATCGGCTATACGTTTTGTCAGGAAATTGCATTTTTGGGGCTATATAAAAATCACATTTCTAATGAAGCAATCAAATAGTTCAAGCAAAGTACAATTCAAAAATTTCAAACATCATTGACATTCAATAAGTCGAATGGCTATACACTCGAACAATGGCATGGGGGGGGGGGGGTGGGGGTGGATGTGAGATAACTGACAAAATGGAATATGAATGAACGGAACATAATAATATAATACTACAAAGTCATAACAACTGTGGAAATAATAGTCTACTATTCAGCTTGGTAAGCACACAGCAAACTCACTAAGAGGTGAAAAGATGTATACGTCCTATCATTATAATGGCAAACTGAGAAGCCGATGTGATGATAATAGAATGCGATCAGAAACACAGTTAGACAGACACACAGACAAACAGATAGACAGACTGGCGGACAGACCGACAGACAGACAGGCAGACAAACAGGGAGGTGGACAGACAGACAGACACATAGACAGACAGGCCAGCAGACAGACAGAGAGACAGGCAGGTCGACAAGTAGATAAGCAGACAGACAAGCAAGCAGAAAGGCAGAGAGAAACTGGCAGACAGAAAGACAAACAGGCAGACAGAAAGAAAGAGAAACATGCAGACAAGGAGCCAGACAGACAAACAGGCAAGCAGATAGGCAGACAGACTAGACAGACACAAAGAAAAAAAAACCACCATCATCCTTTGATTTCTTTCCTTTCCATTGATTTTTTTTATTTCGCAATGACAAATTATTTTCCAAGCCAGTGAACTGTGAAAAACAGACTCAAAGTTGGAGAGAACATGAAACTCTTTGTCACTACAACTCCACGTTCTTTTTGACAGTGTTTGTGTCAATCAAAGTGTTGGCGAAGTCTGAAAAGTGTCCACAGACACTAAATTTTTCAAACACCAGAATGACACTTTAGTTATCGGGTATGCCTTGCGAGAAACATTAGGAACGAATGAATTATTTCTGTAGTATATCGCTTAAAGCGAAGTCGTGAAATGTCAAGTTGTGTCTTTTTGTCATTTTAAACTGTTGATGTCCTACTGTTTTGGGTCTGCTTGATTGTTAGTCTAAAGCAGTACATAATCACTATGACGACGTAACTTCAGGATAAGAAAATAATAGTATACAGAAACACAGAAGGTGTTTGTGCTGGCATGCAGAGGTTTTGTAATTGCATGCCTTGATTGTATGCCCCAAGACTCAAGTATAGGGCTTAGTACTGAGAAATGTAAGAAAGGAAGACATTTCAGATAAGATTGGGTGCCCGGGGCCGTCGCCCCTCTCTGCCCACCTTCCCGCACTCCACTGGTGCGGGAGTTTGTGCGTTTCTACATAGTGTTTTTAAACCACACTAATTTACGGCTGGGCAGTAAGAGATGTAAACAATGGTTTTTCAAATACATCATGGCAGTGATTCTCAGTGCCCACATCGCTCCCCCCACCCCCCGGACGATTTTGACTGTGGTGGGGGGGGGCGAAAACAAAGAAAAGGCGGCTAAGGGGCCCCGCGGACTATCCCATTTCGCCTGCTGCATGGCGTGCAAACGCAGATTTTTGCTTGCTTGGCAAAGAGTTTATCGTGCTGCACGCCACGCGAAAGATTGCTTGCATTGAATGGGTGGTTAATTTTAACATAGTACGCGCGGGGCCTAAAACGATGAGGGCGGAGGCGATTTAGGTGCATATACAGGACAGCTACTGATTTGTTCAACAGCAGGCGTAGGTGGGTTGTATGAACAGACAAAGGCCTTTTAGTTTTTAGTGCATTTGCAAGAGAATGAGTTAGGTTTAAACCTAGTAGTAATTGTTATTAGAAATGTATAATTGGTCACGTATCTCGCAAGAGTCAGATCTGCTGAAACTCTGGACCTGGTGGGTGTGTACAGCATTGCCACAGAAATTTTCTTATATTTGTCTCCATTAAGAACGCAATCCTCGAAGCCGGTCAGAAAAGAAACATGTACAGTAAAACACCATAATTATTGTTGACTTTGGGTTTGTTTTTTGTTTTTTTAGTGACTCCGGTCTTATAAGCGCCAGATTTGCTGAAAATCTGGGCCTGGATTGAACAATATTTTGTCAGAGCTCTAGATGCTGTTGTGGCCCTGAAAACATAATCCCCGATTTCGATCAGAAAACCAAGCACAGTAAAATACCAGATTGCTGATTCAAATAAAAACCCAGTGATTTCTTTGCATAAGGTACTTTCAGTCCCCCCCCCCCTTCCCAGTGACGTGCAGAAAGGAGGCCTGAGGGGCGACAGTCCCAGGGCATCTATTACAGAGGGCATCCAATCAAAGGAGTTAAATTAAAATTAAGTGTCTCTGAAATTTGAACTCATCGCTGTTATATTCGTTGTCCCAACTGCCTTACAGCCCCACAAGCTGGTGTAAATGTGGATCCGTGTTGTAATAAGCGAGACCAGAATAAAGAACCTGCTGCTTGCACTGTGCGTAATGCTGGTTAAGATAACTGGACGACCCGCGCAAAATAAATCTTGCAAATGTTCCTTGTGTCAAGACCAGCTGCATAATATCTAGCTCTATGTCACATTAACAACGACACTTGGATTCGAAGCAAAGATGAATAGATTTTTTTTTTATTACACCACAATTTCTTGCTAAATACACAGATGTGATTAAGTTGACTTTCGGCCAGCAATGTGTAAAGAGTGGCGTAGAACGCAGTTTCCGGTCAGACTGTTCAATTCATGTCGGCACACTTTCTTCTGTTCAACTAAGCTGTGGCTCAAAATCAACGAAAGTATAAAAAAATACAGTGAACTTCGAGACCTTTTAAAACATGCCCACATACACCCTTACGTCTTTCTATCCGTAATCTGATATTTTGTAGAATTTAAGGCTCAGGTTAAAAAGCCATTCATGATAAAATTGAAGGCCTTACTTCCTTTATAAAATGATATAAAGCAGCAGTGAATCTGTGATCTCACATGGGTCAGACTACAAAAAAAAAAAAAAATTTTAATCTTCTAGACCTGGCGTGTACAGAGATTTCCTCATTTCTGTGTCCCCCGAAAGCACAATCCCCGAGATGTTTCCCCTAAATTTTGTCCCCACGGTCCAACAGGCGGGAAAATGCCGAACACGTCTCCCGTGATCCAATAATGCCCGCGGTAATGAGATAAAGAGGGCAGGGCTACTGGCCAGAACTCATTTCTCGCTCCAAGGTCGCATTTCACAATAATCCATTTCTGTCATGTTCGTTACAAACACAATAAACAATTCTCCTTCGAAGAACGTTCTTAGTATTCCACAAGCGTTTTTATGGAAATTTTGGCTGAGATGCCCAGCTCGGCCGTGGATGAAATTTGCTCTTGATTTCCTTTTGTTTTTGTTCTTGCACTTGCAAAATATTCTCCTGCAAATGTTTTATGAAAATCCTGGCTAAGATCCTGGCTGTAGCAAGGAATAAATCTGTTTCCTTTTTTGTTGTAGTTTATATTTATTCTGTTGATATGGATCTAATCAAACCCGTGGTCTTTCTTAGCAAAATCATAAAAATTTGCAAAATTTTTGTTTCTATCAAAAACAGCAACAACGACAACAACAAAGCTTCCCAGACAGCATCCCTATGTCAGTTCCACGTAGATTTGTATAGGATTTCCTTAGGGTTGGTAGGGTTACCGTAAGAGTGGATCTCCTTCATCAAAACCAATAGTGGGGCGGTGTCGAAAGCAGCGGACCTAGGACGGAATGATGTCATTTCTACCAGCAAAATTGAGATCAGTACTATGCAATCAGGTCAACCTAAGGCCGCCGGTTTGATTTTCAAGTGAACTCGCAGCATTAAAAACTTTCTGCTACTGTTCCATTTGTAATCGCCATTGGTAAATTATTTTGTGACACCGAATAACTTGGTGGGTGGGAAAATGCCCCAAACAATCTGGACTTGCGTCAAATCGAACGCCTATCAGTTGAGTAAAGTTGCAGATCCTTTGAATGTAAGCCTAGGGCGCGCACCAACCGATTTTGATCGGCAGATTAGTTGAATGATGACGTCATGACATTGCGTTTCAGTGAAACCTCGCGTACCAGCCACGTCACCATCCAATTAATGAATGTCATAAATGTTATTTATTAAATAATTATACAGAAATTCTTACATTATCTAAGTGGAGAGGAACCCTGCGTGAGAAATAAAACCCAAACGATACAAAGCAAACTAAAGAGAAGACGGAAAATACACAAATTTTCGGCTTTCGCCTTTGTCAAATTTGTGTATTTTCTGTCTTCTCTTTAGTTTGCTTTGTATTGTTCGGGTTTTATTTCTCACGCAGGGTTTCACTACATACAACTTTTTCTTTGCCCGGATTTTGACATTGCTTATAGCTCTGCTGCGACCCCACAGTTTTTCTGTGGTTTTTATAATATGTGGAGGGGGGGGGGGAGTATCATACTAAGCCCAGAACGGCACAGTCAGCTACTGGCAGACAAGAAGTGCACACCATAATTTGCCATATTTTCTTAGTAAATCTGGGAAGATCCTATCACATAAAACCCGGCCAGACACAGTAAGCTTCTGCCATTGTTTCTTGGGTGTACATTTTGCTGGCAGCAACCCGTCCCTTTAGAATGACAAGATTCTAACTCCCTTCCACCAACTTCTGAGAAATTAATTGTTGAAGTTTCAAGTGCTCATGGCTTATATTTATAATGTTACGACTTTTTTTCTTTTATAGAAGTACTTACAAGTTACATGCCGTAACCGCTTGATATTTTGACACACAACTGAGAAGGCCTGTAGAAATAGTGGGTAATTCAATCCAGCCAAAACGTGGAGATAGAACCTTGCCATTCTAGCGGGGACGAATTGGCTGTTTGTGAGTTCCGGGCTTAGCACGAGACCCCCTCGGACCTGGGTGTGTTTAAGAGCCACGGCGACCCGAACACGCTAGAGTCAGTAAGAAGTGCTTAAAATTTGAAATTTATGCAATTATTATTAATTTGGCTATGCAACAAAAGGCCTTAATGTGGTGAACATTTCTCATCATTAGTATAAATAATTACATCCCGCGCCATAATTGCAGGTAAGCAAATGGTATAATACTTCATAATGATATATAATTATGCTTTTCGGACAGGCTGGGAACAAGACCTTATTTATACCCCTGGATGGGGAATTTGACTTGCACGCAGTTCATTAGGATAACCTACGCCAAGAAACACGCGAATGTGTGATGCGTAAAGGTCCGTAGACCAATCAGACAAGTCTGTCTTTTGACTTTGAGTTTGGAGAAGGCACGTTGACACCATAGCTAGAAAGAAGCAAGGCAAAAGACAGAATATATAGGTTTTCTGTGATCTTTTAAAACACAAGATATAAGCCTACAACAGCTCTCTTCCTCTGTATATCCACTGCGCAATAAAGCAAAAGCCAAATAACAACAACAAAAAAATTGAAAATCACATTAATTTTCGCCGGGGAATAGCCGAACTAAATAATGAAATCTGAATGTCACGTAGTAATAGTCTTAAAATATTCAAAGTAAAAATACGGCAAAGAAAAAAAAGGTCGTATGTAGCAAAGCCTAGCACAAGAAATAATACGATACAACAAAATGCAAAGGAAACAAGAAGACAAATCAATATTTTGGATCTACTGAACTTCATCATTAACAAAAAAAAGTAATAGGAAATAAATGTAAACCGGCGAAGCAATAATTACTGAACAAATCCAATCTTTGCTCAGATTCCTAAAGTATTCACTTACCTGCACTTTCACAACTGAAATATCGCCTACAAATGATTATACTCCTCAGAGTACGAAGTAAACCACACCGCCTTCTTCACTGGGGAATTTAATACTGGGTGGGATCTGTTAAGGAAGCCGGGGGGTGAGGGGCGAAGGATAGGGGTAAGAAGATGACGTGGCCAAGGGTGGGGAGATCCTGTCACTGCGTGAGTTGTGAAATATTTTTCCACGAACGCGATTCGTCGGCGGGCAATCTTCCAGTGATAACCCCGATAATGATTACACGGTAACTGGGTGAGCAAGTGACATTTGCGTGTATGTTGTGTCTGTGGGTGTGGGTGGACATAGGTTAGTTCTGTGGGTATTTATTTGTGTGTGAGACTGGGTACAAGAAATAGGTTAAATGTTCTCGTACACAGGCACACTGGCAGTTGAGAAAGCGGGAGGATGCAATAGATAGATAGATAGATAGATAGATAGATAGATAGATAGATAGATAGATAGATAGATAGATAGATAGATAGATAGATAGATAGATAGATAGATAGATAGATAGATAGATAGATAGATAGACACTTTGTGACATTGTTATCTGAAAGTTACTTTACTAATTATAAAGGCTGCTGCGGTTACTGGGTGCTGTTTTTGTTGTTGTTTGTTTCGTAACAGAAACGAAGCGCCAGATTTATAACTTGTTTTCTGACCCAAAAGTAGGACAGCCCAGCACACATGTTTTGGTCATCAGCTTGATAACGGTCTTTGAAAACCACAAATGTTGTCAAGTGATGTCCTGCAGTTAATGGTCGATAGCGTATCAATCAACTAGAAGTGTCTTAAATAGGAGTGAAACAGACATTAACATACAACGACAGTTACATGAATAGCTATTCATAGTTATGATTTCTATCTATCGGTCTGTCTGTCTGTCTGTCTATCTATCTAGCTATCCACAGTTTCTATCTATCTATCTATCTATCTATCTATCTATCTATCTATCTATCTATCTATCTATCTATCTATCTACCTATCTATCTATCTATCTATCTATCTATCTATCTATCTATCTATCTATCTATCTATCTATCTATCTATCTATCTATCTCCCTGCCAAGTATCGAAGAATGCCTTGCATTTAGAGCCCAGAATCAACTTGCCAAGGTCCACATACAAGAATGAATATTTAAAAACACGAAAAGACGAGAACAGAATCCAGCTTAAGTCTGTGAACAAGAAACGAAATAAGGAAACAGAAAACAAATAAATAATTATGAAACATGAGTAATGATAACCTAATGCTCAGAAGGAGATTAACACCGTCTTTAAAGAACTTATTTTTCACTAAATAAAATTCATCTACCTGAATAGAAGTCTAAACAGGTAGGAGGGATTCAGGTATCGTGTGAGACTAGCTCAAAAATAAGACACCAGAGTTTAAAGAGATTAGTTTGGCTTCTGGAGAAGAAAAAAAAAAAAAGAATGTTTCTGTTTTAATGGCCTTCCATAAAATTTCAAGGAGAAACAGTTTACTGTTGCAGTTTTCAAAAACAGACCCAACAAATTATGGGTCGGTTCAGCGAGAGAATGTGGAAGAGATCATAATGAGGAAGCCAACGGGAAGTGGGGTGGGAGGGGGGGAGGGAGGGTGATGAAGGTTTGAAAATGTTGAAAATAAGAGGTGAAAAAAACGGAAATACAGAAAAAGACGATACAAAAAATCAGAAGGTCGGGAAAAAAAGAGGATGAGGTTGAAACGGGAGAAGGAAGAGGAGAAAGTCATAGGAACGGGAGACATAAGGAAAGACACTGAGAGAACTGAAGAAAAAAAAGTAAAGAAAAGACCTGATGGAAGGAATTAGGATAGGCAAAATGATACAGGAATGGATGGGTTATTGAAGACACCAGTGGAAACGGGGACATAACGAAAAACTCAGAGGAAATTTGAAAAAAAAAAAAAAAGGAATGATGGAAGGAATTAGGATAGGCAAGAAGACAGTGAGAAAGAGAGTGAGTGGGATGTGTAAGAAAGATATGAGAGAGGAATATCTAGCGATAGATAGATAGACAGACAGATAGACAGACAGACAGACAGACAGACAGACAGACAAACAGACAGATAGATAGATAGATAGATAGATAGATAGATAGATAGATAGATAGATAGATAGATAGATAGATAGATAGATAGATAGATAGACAGATAGACAGATAGATAGATAGAAAGACAGATAGATAGATAGACAGACAGACAGACAGACAGGCAAATAGATAGATAGATAGATAGATAGATAGATAGATAGATAAATAGATAGATAGATAGATAGATAGATAGATAGATAGATAGATAGATAGATAGATAGATAGATAGATAGATAGATAGATAGATAGATAGATAGATAGATAGATAGATAGATAGGAAAAAAGAAACACACACAAGACAGGATAGAAGGAATTAAGATATACCAGGAGAAAATGAGACCAGAATTTGGTGGGATTTCAAGTTAATCACGTCAACTTAGCTTCCACGACCGGCTGCCCTTTCGATATAAGACCCTGGCACATTGGCCGAAATTACTTTCTGTAGGCCTAAGCCAAGACGCACGCTAGCCGATTTTCGATCGGCTTACTGGTTGAATGGTGACGTCATAACGTTAAGTTTAAGTGAGATTCAACAAGTTGGCTCGTGACGTAACTGTCCAATTAAACTAGGGCGACTAATTGGGTGGTGACGTAGTGACACTGATTTTCAGCAGAGAATAATATGTATGTAGAGAGGTTTCACTATTGGTCGATTTGCACTGCGAGACACGGGAGGCTCTGCGACACCATTGTTAGCATGGAGCGGAAAGTAGGTCGCTGTGGTAAACAATACCCGTTTGTGCATTTCCACGGAGCGTAAGAGCTCACAAACGGCTCTAAATAGTTTCAACCAGCCAAAAAATATGAACAAACCACAGTAAAAAGGTATACACGACACACTATCTTTGGTGAAGACGATCTCTTTCAATTCTTTTTTTTTTTTGGGCTCAGATTCAAATGCAGTGCATTCATTTCGTGCATGACTCCATGATTGGATATCGCTAAATAGGACTAGATCTAGTATTTATATAATAACGGAGATTTAAAAAACCTTTAAAAATTACTTTTAAAGGGTATCTATATAAGTGGGTTCGCAAATAAATATGTAGTGAAGTCTATTCGAAGTGGCTAATTAAATGAATAAATAGATAAGTATGAAAGTACGCATATGATCTGAAATAGTCAAGTAAATAAATATACGGCTGTCTATAAGGACTGTTCTGAGGCTCGGACCCAATTGAGGTCTTTTATGTCCCAGAATTGTCAGTCGCTGAATTCTGTGTTGTCGGCTGTTCTCGAACCATTTTTGGTCTATTCATTATCAGCTGACGGTTTTTACAATTCATTTTCAACAGCTGGTATAGAAAAAGAAAACAAACAAACTGAGTGGGTGCATCATATACAAATTATTCTGGTGTGCGTGAGAAACAGCCAGAGTTAAATCATAAATATATAATGGATAAAAATCTCAACGGCAAGTAAAAGAAAGAACAAAGGAACAGAGATAAAAATAAGAATAAAGAAATAAATAGGTTATTATCAGCCTTATGCTGCAAATCATAATCAGATGGTAATAATATATTGCCAATAACCGAATAATAATGGCAGTATACGGCCGTATACTAATTTTACTTTACTTCATGCACTTTGGAATGTTCTAGTTTTTGCATTTTCATCTTTTCGTCATTGCCCTTTTTTTTTTTTTTTAAAGTTCATTTGCTTTCATTCTACTCTTACTTCACGTACACATTCTCCACACTTTTCAATCCTCCATTCATTCACTGATTATTTATCGGGACATACCTTCAGATATTTTTCTCTTACCTGCATTTCTCTCTTTCAATTCTTGTTTACCGCAACGAAATACTTTCGCGGTTTGGCGAAAGTGAGATCTCTCTATAATGAACATACTCTCTGCTAATGGCAAAGATACTACAAACGATAAGATGAGACGATGTCTTCTTCGCACCACTAAAAAACCATGCACACAATTGGCGCGCTGATCGGGGGCAGGGAACATGGCTCATAGTATGAAAAGAATGCTCGACATAATGGTAAATTTATGATGCAAAATTGTGTCAGTGCTGCTGTGACAAAAAAAAAGAAAAAATAGCCAGTTTTCACCACAGCCATTGAGGTTATAATTCCACAATAAGTGACGTCAATCAAAGCCTATAGCGAAGCTGAACAGTGAATAAAATTCAGTATTTTCCTTATTTGGATTTGTAAAATACGGCACTTTTCATGCACGTTTGCAGCTAAGTGGCAGTGCGAAATCTCTGCACACTAAAAGCACTAGCTGTCTTATCTTGTCAATTCCAGCGTCTTTGCTAATATTGCGAGTGATCTCATTAAAACCTAATGTGTAGGCCAATTTGATTTTGATCAGCGGACTAATTGAATGGTGAGGCCACGACATTGTTTTGAGTTTCAGTGAAACTGGCTGATTGGCCCCTGCGCGGGGTCATATTGAAACCAGGTGTTGTGACGACACAATCCAACTAAACGGCCAATTTGATTTTAATCGGCCGACTAATTTCAGTGGTGACCCCAGGGCCTTGAATTTCATGAGATATCTCAATCTAGGTGAGCAGCAAAACTCTTTGGGTTTCGAGTCGAGTGGGAAAATTGCCAAAGAATGAGATTTCTGAAACAACGAACACCAGTTGAAAGAAATATTCACAGCAATAAAAACTATCTGGTTGGTGCACGAGGTTTCATTGAAACTCAATGTAGTGACGTCACCAACCAACCAACCAAACTCGGCTGGTGTGTGCAGAGCCTTATTCTCTTGCCAAGAAATTCAAATATCACTTATTTACCCAATTTTTTAAATTAATTTCTTATTTCTTGTCTACGATCCCAAAGGATTTGTTGCTGGTTCACAGCTATGAATATTTCTTTCAGCGGGTGTCTGTTGTTTCAGAATTCGCATTCTTTGGCAATTTTCCCACTCGCCTCGTCACCCAACGAGTTTTGCTTGCTCACCCAGATCGTGATTTTGAGGACAAACGATCACGTGGGCGTCCCTATGAACGAATATATTGTGGTGTCATAAAGTCTTGGTGAGCCTTATGTTTTTTGTTTCATTTATTTATTATCAGCGACAGTACAACTCCATTGTGGAACTTTTGGGTGCAACACGGCTGATAACAAACAGGTCTGTCCTTTTCTGTTAATTTGAGTTTGAGTTAAGAGAAAGCATACCGACACGTTAACGATCTCACTGTAATAGGAAGACGCAAGATGGCAGACAGGATAGAGCCGAAATGAAAGCTGTAAATGAAAGCTTGATTTGCAATTTGTCTTTCCTTTGCCTTCTCGTTTGATTATGTCGTTTCTGTATCATTTCTTAGGAGAGGCTCTGCTATTTACGACTTTTTCTTTTTGCCATATTTTGACTTTGTTTCAAGCCTTGCTGCGACCCAACAGATTTTTCTGTGCGTATTTTTTTTTAAATATATATATTTTGTCAGTTTCCAACACAATAAAGACAAAGTTCTAAAAATTGGTGTCACACAAGAAGATCTCTTTTGTGTGTGTGTGTGTGTGTGTGTCGATTTACTTGAAATTATCAGCACAGTTTACTTTCAGACTGACAACGATTCTTTGAAAGTTTGGCAGCTCCACATAATAATATTGTCTACGAAACAATTTTTTCGATAACCTTATCTCCGAATGGTCCATGCTTAAAGAAAAAAACAAAGAAAAGAAACAGGGCATTTCTGCGCATGGTGGAGTGTATTTGACACTCATAAACGTACCAGGCAGCTATTAGAAAGCACTTGTTTAGGAGATCTGGTTTTTATAGCTGGTTTCCATTAACATCAATCATTGTATTTCCAGGTGAGGACAGGTCATTGCACACCTGAACGAGGGATATAGGTAGGTTATTCCGTACATTGTGAATCAGTTGGTCGTCAGGGTATGAATGAAAAGAAGAAAGAAGCTGTGTGGTAAAAACGAGGTGACGTGTAATGATTTTAACTAAGGAAACAGAACAAAGCGACTTACTAATAATTTGATCCCACGAGGCGATCGTTAAAGTTATCAAATGTTTGGATATCGATTTGGTGTTTACGGAGTAACAGTGGTGGCTCGATTAGAGATAACTTAAGCTGCCACTGATGTTAAAAAGAGAGAGGGGGGGGGGGGGAGCCAGAGAGACAGAGAGATTGGGAGGGACTGACGGCGAGTAAGAGGGACAAAGAGGAAGTGAGGGAGAGTGCGATGGGAGGGAGAGAAAAAAAGAGGAGATGAGGAGGGGGAAAGGGAAGGAAGAGGAGAAGAGAGGGAGAAAGAGTGAAACAGGGACGCATTGTGGAAGAGAGAGGGAGGGAGGAGACAGATTGGTGAGAACGGAGGAAGAGAGACAGAGGACGGAGGAGAGGGGGGGGGAGAGAGAGACGGGGGGAAAGATAAAAAATGAGAGAGACTCTGAGAGAGAGAGGGGGGAGGGAGGGAGAGAGGGAGAAAACTGCACTGATACCAGCCGTATCTCCTACAAACAACTGACTCACGAACTGCACGCCAGTCCCCAGCTATCAGCGGGTAAAGAGTACTGGCAAATTTGGCCAGGCCACTCTTCCGGTCACGTTGTCAGGGAGATCGGAGACGCTAGAAGAGATTACTTCGAATCCTTTTCGATGACAACCCAGTGGAGTATCACTTTAACGTGTCTGTTTGAGAACTTTGGCCCGAGCACGCGAGCTGACAGTGTTGTAAAATCAGAAGATGGAAACTTGGTTCTTAATGAGTTCTACAGTGGCGGACCTGTATTTTTAGGACTTGAAGTTTGAACTGATATGAGGCCCCTTCGCAGCCAGCAACAATAGGACAGCGAGGTCCAAAGGGCCAAGCTGCCCTTGCAAGGACCTCGAGGCCATTCACTCTTTTAAAAAAGTTTCTTCGGGGTCTCTCAAGGTTTAGAGGCCCTAAAGGTTAAGCTTTATCAGTCTCATAGTAGGTCCGCCACTGGCGTTCCGTATCACTGTCGGAAAATGAAAAGTTGTCGAATTGTTATTTCGTCTTTCTTGTGTTAGTTTACCGAAAAAAAAATTGGGCATTTATAGAGATGATTAAATCTAGAAGATTCCAACTACGGATATCCGACACGCATGATTGACGTCAAGTTTACACATAGGAATGGCATCGATCCTTTGTAGATCTGCTGGGTACGACATCACGTCGCTGTCGGTGTGATGTAGTGAACCCACCCCTAAGGTAATGTTACCAACACTGGGGAAATCCTATCCAAATCTACCTCGGATTGGCGTTGAAATGCTTTCAGCTGGAGTCTGCGATCACTGTTCGTAACTCCCATGAACAGAATTAGATTCTAATTTAATATCTTTACCGAAACCAGCCGATCCGAGCAAGATAAGTTTTGCCCATTCTTTGTGCCAAGCCCATCTGTAAATCTGGGACACATTTATGACAGCACTTGAATTCGAATCAAAAATTGATATAACTTACTGTTACGCCACAATTCCTTGCAGAATACGATGACGTGGTCAAGTAAATATTCGGTCAGCAAATGCGTGTAGAAGCGAAGAACGAAATTTCTAATTGTACCAGATTACTGCGCGCGCAATGAAATGTCTCCGCAAAACCCTCAACATCATAAGAAGAGACAGGCAAAGAAATGAAGCTGTAAGAGCAGCTGTGGGCAAGGAATCCTGCCTGCATTTCATAGAAAAACAATGACTTAACTGGTTTGGCCACCTGTCACGATTGCCACCTAGTCAACCAGCCTCGAGAGCCTTCAACATCAAGTTCTCAGGCTACAAATGAAGCGGCAGACCACGCAAAAGATGGATTGGAGGAGTCAAAGGAACCCTGAGAAAGAACAACATCTCAGTTGAAAGAGCGGCAGAGTTGGCCTAACATAAAAAAAACTGCATCTCCCCTCGACAGTCAACTGCAACAGAGGATGAACATTCACAATCACAATCACCAAAATTTTAGGAGCTCAAAAGCAGAGTGAACATTTAATATTAAAGACTAAATGTTGTCCGAAATGTGTACGGAAACAGAAACGCCAAAAACACTTCAAGTATTCTTCAATAGACAGAATATTTTCATTTCTTTTTACTACTTGATGGGTTTTTGACGTTTCCATTTGCCGTTTCAGTTTCCGTACACCGTGGAAACACGGCGTGAGAGGGAATCTAAATTGATATAAACTGATTATGGCCCCCAAGCCCCCTCTCCTGATCTGTAAACTGAACACATAATTTCCTGCGGAATATGAAGCTTTCACGAAGTCTGTCTAGTTTTTATGTTCTCTCCTAGCTACGCACTCCTTGGAATAATCGTAACAAAACAGCAACAAAAAAAATGTGCCAACTTTAACGCCATCTGTCTAGGTCAGTGGTTCTCAACGTGGGGCGATGTTATTGTATTTTGAGTTTGCGAGGGGGGGGGGGGGGGGACGGGAGCTCAAACGAAGAAAAAGACGACAAGTGGGCACAAACTACGAAAAGGGGGATTTCGGAGAGGGGGGGGGGGGGCTAAAAGGTAATTAGGAATTTTTGGTTGCAAACATTTTATGCATAATTAGGTGAAGAATACTTTCTGTTTTTCTTTATAATGAATATTCAAGATGCCTCTTGCCATTAATAAAGCTTTAAAAAAAAAAACTAAAATCGTAATAAAAATTCTTATCTCAGTATTCAAACAAGAACTTGAGAACATAATCTGCTTAAGCCAGCTCATACTAGCGAAATATTTATCAAATTTATCTAAAAAGAAAAAGGTTTTTTTTTTAATCTATGAAAATAAAACAATGGGAATTTATATATGTGGTCTGCATGCTTTTATTTGGGGAGGGTAGGGGGGATAGGCGGAAAAAAGAGGTGGGGGCGATGGAAGGAAATTTGGGACCTATGGAGGCGACTGTCTGAAAGAGGTTGAGAATCACTGATCTACGTATTTCAGTCAGGTTTGGAGGGTTGTCCTCTCTTGGCCTTTCTCGGAGCACATCGATTGCCCCTCAAGATGGACTTCAAGTACAGAGACGTCGTGCCTGTTTTTCGTTTGCTAAAGAGGAAGTGAGTGTCGGGGAGTCAGTGGGTGGATGGGTGAGTACAGGGACATGGGGGGTTGGGGTGGGGGTGGAGAATACGTGAAGAAAAATTTGTTAAGGAAATGTACCGGGTGGAAAAGTCAGAGAAGGGAGAGGGCCACGTACAGAGATCTTGTCTCATTGACAGATGTTCTCTCTCTCTCTCTCTCTCTCTCTCTCTCTCTCTCTCTCTATCTATCTATCTATCTATCTATCTATCTCTCTCCCTCTTTCTCTCTCTTCTCTCTCTTCTTTTCCTTCTTGAAAAATCTCTCTATCAGAAAAAATATGCATAGATGGACAGACAAACAAACAGATAGACAGACAGGTTATTGTTTCGTATTTCACATCCCCGAAACTTCTCAGTACTGATTTCTTTCTAGGCTTCTTATTTTTCTTTTCATATCGGAAAAGAATTATAATTTGGATCCCCCCCCCCCCCCACCCCCACCCACCTCCCTGTTCCTGACCATAGTCCACAAAACCGAATCCAAAACGAACTTCTCAGTGGGCTACTGGCCTAACAAAATCTTGTTGAGGCAAACAGAAAAGTAGATAGGACATAATTAATTGCAGTCTTTCAACAAGACCCATGCGCACACGCTGGTGCACTGCACATTCCTTTAATTCTCAGCAGGGGAATTGGACCATATTGAACGGGTGTCAAATGCCGCCACCTCAGTTCTTGTTTGTTCCAACTCCACTTTTTGCCCAACTGAGAAATTCCACGTTTAAGCGTTTGCGGCTTGAGTATTATGATAAGGCAGTTAGAATAAATCAGAACTGTGAAACACGATGATAAGTGCCACAACGCAGTTTGAACAAATGTCAAAGTGTGCATTTGTTGTATCCCACACGCTGAAAGATCTCCACTTTTTCAGGAAATGGAGATAGAACAAACAAGAACTAAGGATACGATGTAGGACCACACTGCACTAACGCAGCACATTTTTCTTCCTCGAAAAAGCCCACGAAATGGAACGCTTGTAAATGGTAGTCAGACACCTGTCATTGTCAGATATCTCCCTATTACTAGCACAAGGTTAACTTACTGGTTTAAACAGATGAACAGATAAACAGACACTCTGGCTTTTTCTATTGGCGGGCCTAAATTGTGAAACAACATTAGTGTTGACACCAGGAAACTTGAGAACATCACCAAATTTAAAACGAGACTCAAAACCTGAATTGCTTTTTGGGCCCGTTTTCTTTGAAACTGAATAATGTCCCCATTGCTCTCAGAGGTTTGAGGATGAGAGTCGATTAAATTGGTAAATGTATGTGAGTGGGAGCATGATGAATTGATCTTACGGTAATCCTGTTTCTAAGTTTAGTTCGGGGTCTTTGAGCAACCCATTTTCCATGGGTTTCTATTACATTACATTTACATAACATTATTCAGTGCCCATTCTGATGTCAAATTACGCCTCCGGACAACGTTGCAGCCTTTTTGAGTCAGCCGTTTGACTGTCAGTATTAACAAACAAGGTGGCCATGAACAAGAACAGAGTCAAGATTCAAAAATAAATAACTAAAGCTTGAAAATTTAAAAACAAAAATCAGTAAAGTAATGATTGTTTGATTGTGTATGTGTTTGTGTGAATGTTGTTGTTGTTGTTGTTGTCGTTGTTGTTGTTGATGTTGTTATTTTACACCAGTTTAATATCATATACAAGCAAAATATCCCCAAGCCAGAATTCCTACTTCAAACCGACGTAGATCTAGTGTAAAGAATTTTCTTAAGATATGTAGGATTACCTTAGGGGCGGGTTCCCTACATCAGACCGACGACGTCTTCACGATGTTGTAACCAGCGGATCTGGGTAGGAACGAAGTCATTCTTATATGCAAACTTGACGTCAATCCTCTGTCTCGGATCTCCGTAAGGTTACTGGCTGGGCCTGGTCTACGAAAGGACAGCAAAAAGAGGAAGACAAACAATAGGAATCCAAGTTTTTAATTCTTCCCTTAAATTGTCGATCGAGGTGACGAAGTTGTGATAGTGTCAAAATATAACGGCTCCATGTTTTCTCATATCATAAGTATACCCATGTAAACCGGCAAGATAAATTACATCTATCAACCAATTTTCATATTTTTTCGACGAGTCGTTTCAGAGCATTTACGCTAAACACATTTTATGGGCCTGCTCCAATTACAGTATGATAATGATTCGTGTGAACTCTCTCTGTTAGTTCCTTGCCAAGCAAAAATAGGGTAATCTGTCTCTTGGTCTTCTTTTGTGTTGAAAATGGGTGCAGCATTATCTCCAACGTGAGCAGTTTGACCAGTGGCATCAAATATTCATGACTCGCTCACCCAGCAGATGGATAACCTGTCTGAGTTGAGATCGGCTCACATCATTTCCGGCCGCAGACAAGCTCCAGGGTCGAAGGTCGAATATTGCTGTCGTGTCTGGACATCTGCCTGTCTGTTTGTCTGTCTATTTACTTCGGTGCGTCTTGTTTGTTAGTATCATCGTTTTCATGGAAATCTGCTTTTCATCTGATAACTTTGCATTACATAGAGAAGGCTCTCTTTTTTTTTTCCATCACGCTCCCTCCCTCGCTTTTGCCTCCCAAGTTTCTCTCTCTCTCTCTCTCTATCTATCTATCTCTCTCTCTCTTTGTCTCTCTCTTTATCTGTGTATGTAGAGCTCTGATCTACCTCTACCTTTCTCTGATCTGTCCGACTGTCTGCCCCCCTCTCTCTCTCTCTCTTATCTATCTTTCTCTTTCTCTCCCTCTGAATCGTTCCTGTCATGATTCAGATGTTGTTAAAACTCACGCAGAGAGTGAGTTGTTGTTGTTTTACCAGGGCCATGAGAAATTGGCTGGTGGCCTTGAACGGCCCTCGCGAATTATAGTTGGTGAGTAAATAAATGTAAAGTTAAACTGTTAGTGACACGCTTGTCGGTTTTAATGTTCGTGATTAATAAGTAATGGAGTAGGGGTGAAACAAGGTGGGGATAGTTGACATTGTTAAGTATGACTAGACAAGTTTTTGCACGTTAACTGGCTGGTAGAATAGTGCAGACGTATTACTACAATTAAAATGGTGGGAGGTTTCGACCTATGAGATAGCTGAACTAATTGGGCCAGCGGACTAGCACTGCTGGGTAGCCAGATAGTATAAAACATCGTGTAACGTTCAGATTTGTTGAATACAGACGAGCAGAAGCATCGTGTCGTGAAGTATCTCCGGTTGGCCAGTACCTGAACTGTGTGGTTTGAAGACTAGAAGTCCTTGCTAACGGACTGACTGAGCTCTAGAAAGAAAGGTCTGAGTGGGCTGACCTTTGAAAGCCCACGCTGCGCTATTTTGATGTTCGCGCCTACCAGTAGGCGTGACCAATGGTAATATATCTTATTAGTTCAAGCATAATAGAAGATCAGAGATAGAGAGAGAACCACAGCCTCATAGGAAGTCTAAGGAAACCCCAGCTGGCACTCGACGACGAGTGGCCTGTGTTATAGAATTATTTCCATAGTATGATTGAATTAATATGGCACATGGTTGATGAATTGAATAATGATTGTGCATATATATAAATAGTTTTTTTGCAACTGCGTAATTACCTACAAGCCGAAGTGTGCTTCTGTAGGCTTGGAACGTACTGGGCTCTCCTAACATTCAAGCCCATATGATTTAGGGAGAGTTTGCCTGGCGACTGGCCAGTGGCGACTCAACTGTCACTTTAAATTGATATCTAGTTTCGTATAATCTACCTATTTGCTATTGATTGCAGTACATCCAATAAGGAACCATAATTACATGAATATCATAGATTAAGTTAGTAATTAGAATTTATTGCTTTGAATATACCTCTATTGTCTTTTGTTTTGTTTATTAATATTTATGTAAAACATGGCCTGACCCGCCTGACATATATAGATACTCTAGTTGTTTAATACTTTTCTTGTGTGGATGTGTCCGAGTGTGAGTTAGCTGCCTCTCGTGCAGTCGAATGCTCCCCAAGACCCTAACTCTGCTCGTGACAGTTCCCTCTCTCTCTCTCTCTCTCTCTCTCTCTCTCTCTCTCTCTCTCTCTCTCTCTCTCTCTCTCTCTCTCTCTCTCTCTCTCTCTCTCTCTCTCTGTTCAAATTCCTCGTTTCTCTTTCCTGTCAATTCTTACCTCTTGTTTTCTTAATTTTTTAATATATTTTTTTCCACGTTTTTCTCACTTTTCATTGACATTCATTACCATCTGGCAATTAACGTTTTTACCCATCACAATCTTCATTTTTTCACTATTGTCTTCTTTTCTTTTTATCATTTTTTTTTCTTTTCATATAATTTCTCACATTTTCCCACTTGCCTTGTAGTTCCTCCAAAATTGAATCTTTTCAGGGTAACTTATAGATTTACTGTAATTATTCAGGAATTAACACAAAACAAAATGAAAATGTTAAGATAAACTGTAAGTTTTACAAATTCTTGGTCATAATTACTATCCTAGAGACGGCTGCCTTGCACAGAGGCAGCGACGAGCCTACTTTATCAATTTTGCTACGAGTAATAACCCAACAATACCCAACAAAATCACGGCAAAATTCTGTTTGATAATCCGTTTACTCAGACTACAGAGAAAAAAAATCGATAAAAACATGAATCAGACAGTGAAATTAAAACCAGGGAGAAGCAGATATTTTCAGAGACATATAAAGACTTGAAAATGTCACTTAATGTCTATCTATCTATCTACCGTCTAGATATACAAGTGGGAAGTTCTATCTATCTATCTATCTATCTAGATAGTTAGATAGATAGATAGATAGATAGATAGATAGATAGATAGATAGATAGATAGATAGATAGATAGATAGATAGATAGATAGATAGATAGATAGATAGATAGATAGATAGATAGATAGATACATAGATAGATAGATAGATACATAGATAGATAGATAGATACATAGATAGATAGATAGATACATAGACAGATAGATAGATACATAGATAGATAGATAGATACATAGATAGATAGATAGATACATAGATAGATAGATAGATAGATACATAGATAGATAGATAGATACATAGATAGATAGATAGATACATAGATAGATAGATAGATACATAGATAGATAGATAGATACATAGATAGATAGATAGATACATAGATAGATACATAGATACATAGATAGATACATAGATACATAGATAGATACATAGATACATAGATACATAGATAGATACATAGATACATAGATACATAGATAGATACATACATACATAGATAGATACATAGATACATAGATAGATACATAGATAGATAGATAGATAGATAGATAGACAGACAGACAGATAGGATAGATTTTAAAAAATATGTACAACAGATACGGGACAACAAATCTGGAACTAAAGGGCTGGTTTCCACGGACTTGGTCATAACAAAGGCAAATATCTGCAACCAACACCTTGTTCTGCGGGCGTGTGTGTGACCACACGCTCTGATCGAGCTCACAGTTCTGAAAGACCACCCCCTCCCCACCCACCCATCCAGAAACCTGGCACAAACCGGCAATCTTTCACCTGATCACGCCCAGATAAATAACCTAATTTGGACTGACCTGTTGGAGGTATCGATCCACGACCGACATGCCAGGTCGCTGCCATAGGGTTCTCGCCAAAGGGAAGTCTAGCCCGTGAAATTTCACCGTCCAAAGGGGAAAGTCAATGCCAAGTCACCCGCGGCAACTTATGTTATACGCATTTTGTTTTTCCTACTTTTGTAAAGCTGCCATAGACATTTACACGTTACAATGCATCTTCCGATTTTATTTTGCATTTTGTATACTTCATTAATCCTATTTTTGGAAAATTAGCCTTAGAGTCATTGCAGCCCATGTACAACTGGAGCAGACATGTCGTCACCACAGTGCAGCGCCGGTAGGTAGGCTTTTCGTATTGATTTTATTATTGGGGGGGGGGGGTGGTAGGGATAAATTTGATTTAATTTTGAACTAGCAGCGGCCTATTTGGCCTGCTTTTCTAGATGTCCAACCGTCAAGATATCTTTAACGTGTGCAAGGTGCACACGTCCTGATCCGAGAAGACTTCCTAGCATTCTTTCTTTATTGTCCTAAACTGGGGAGGTATTCAGAAAAGTTTAAGATAGGAAAAGTCGCCCTGGAAAGTCGCAAAATAATAATAATAATAACAAAGATAAATAACATTTACACAGCGATTCATCCAGTTAAATACACGCTCTAAGCGCCTCACAGTTATTCTACCATTCACATTCAATCATCATCATTAAGTGCCCTGCCGGCAGGCGTTGGCGATCATGACCCTCCATCTCTCACCATTTTCCGTAGCCTTGATGACGTCGTTGGTAGTGTGCATTGCATTCCCAGCCAGGCCTTTAGGTCGTCCTGCATCTTTATGCGTTGTCGTCCCCGGCTTCTTCGTCCATAAGTTTCCCTGTTGTTACTAAATGTTCTACTCCTCGTCCTCGACTTCTCATTATATGTCCAAAGAATGTTCCCTGTCTTTTTCAGACTTTGTTTACGAGTGTCCTCTTTTCATCTGCTTGTCTCAACACTTCATTCAATACATCAGTACAAAAAAAACTACTAAACAACTGAAAAATAATAACAATGGTCAGAAACAGCTGTGATAATCTATTAGGGTACGAGCTGCTGGACCCAATAATCATTAACCCATCAGTGTCACGAATGTATGTTGTAGTGTATTGGCAGCGAACCATGCCAAGCCCGTTTCGCGTAGGTTTAAGTATGAGATGTGATCTGCGGTTTTGTGTTGTAGATCTTTGTTCAAGGCAGAGCGCTGCCCCTGGCATTTCCACTTCAATACTCTTGTTTGCTTTTTAGCTTGTTTCGTTATTGGTTGATGTTACTGTCGTTCTTCTCTTCTTGGCTTTCTTAGCCCTCAAAAGGGCTCTCTTGTGGGCTGCCTTCACCCTGGTCTTGTTTTCCCCTTTTTTCTTTCTTGTAGCCAATTTTTTTTTTCTTTTCCTTTTGTTTTCTTTCCTGTAGGCTGGCCTCATTGACCTGTGGTTTTAAACAGAATCTCGCGCACTAATGAGAGTGAAGCGACAAGTCTGTCTCGAAAGTTGATTCGGAGAAAGTTCAAATCTGAGTCAAAACCGACCAAACACGGCCTTGAGTTCGTACGCTAGTGTAATGTTACACTGGTCTGTAATGAAGGGTGTAAAATACAAGTGTTTCCATGGACACATGGCAGAATGACCTGGTTTGTTCATAGTAATTAGTGAGTATGACTGGCCGTATACGATTTCACTGATGAATGTCACATAATGTTGGACTAAACCGCAATGTTGTAATCGCCTAATGAACGCCCTACGGGAGTAAAACGATACTGTAACTGTTCATTATTTTGAATTATTTATGGTAAATCTGCCATTGTCGGTGACTCGAGCGTGAGCTGGGCTTCTTTATTACAAGTTGGCAAATTCATTAGCGGGTCCACTGCCTGGGTGTGTACAATCCGTGTAGATGTCGACAGCAGTGGTGATGATGGAGGGATTGATGATGGTGGTCGTGGTGCAATGGTGTGAGAAGAGGTGTACTTGACAGTCACAGTGACGTATCTATGATATTCTCTTCTTTTTTTTTACGCCCAAGACTAAGTTCTGAGCTATGGCGTCATCCTGAGAGTACGTACGTTTGTTGTGAGGGGGGGGGGTGTGCCCCGGGTGTGCCCCATTGTAGGAAAAGCGTAACAAGGGGATGGGGGAGGTTCTGGGAGAGTACGTATGCTTTTCAAAATGGTAATGAATAGAAAGGTATGGGGTTATTTAACTTCTTTTTTTTTTTTTTAGCAAATCAAGTTACTGGATTACACAAAATCCATATCTCTAATGAAACTGTTAATAGCTCATGCGAAATGTTATTTAAGCAGTTTTCAAACGCCGAGGCCTTATCGCGAGACATTCACCATTTTAATGGCCGTTAGGTCTAGGAGGCAGGGAAAAAGTGGGGTGGGGTCACAGACTAATAAAATACCCAGACTGGATGATCAAATTGTGTGACGTCACAAAACAGCAAAAGGTCCGCCATTTTAGGTTTCCGGTTGCGACCGACGCTTCAGTTTAGCTATAATGCAGCGGTCGCTAAAAGTCCATGCGGTCATTATTTATAACAATAAAAAAAAAGGCAGACGTAGACAATAAAATGAAACGATAAGCAACTTAATGCATTATTAACACATGTACAACCAATCTTGACAAACCAAAAGACATTTCTACTGCAGATACCGCTGGAATCGGAATTTTCCGAGGCGGCCATGTTGGTTACACGGTCGCCGCTCGGGAAATTCCATAAAAAACAACACAGCCCGAAGCTCGTGTTTTGACTCTGGTTAATTTGTTAGTCTGTGGGTGGGGTAGCTGATTGAGGCCAGGAGTATGAAACTTATTCCCAAGGTTAGGGGTCAAAACAAGACCAAAATCAAGTGTAGGTCCGTTTTTTGGATGACCCTGTTCTTCTTACATACTGTGGATAGTGAATAGCCCATCTTAATGAACTAATAAGGAAGGAGACGGTAAAGCGACTTAGCAAAGAATTCTAAAGTTTCTGATGATTTTGCTCCTCTCTCAATAGCTGATCTGTTTGTTTCCTTGTTTCGTCAGATTAGGAAAGAAACGAGATTGAGTATAAACATAATCATATAAGTGCGAAAAAAAAAATGATGGTTATGATCTGGAAGTGTGAATCCACAGAAATGCACTATCATCGTAAGCACCTGGGCATCGACCAGACAAGATATCGATATCGATATGTTTTCTACGTCCGCTGGAGAGATAGACATGAGTCGATATAGCGAGAGTAGTACCTGGATCGTTAAAAGTGATCAGAGGCAAGACTCGACCCCTCCCATCAAAGCCTGGCCTTCAAAACAAAAACAAAAGCACTGGGATAAATAATTTTAGCGTTGGATCCCTCCCGGGATTTGAACCTCGTATTTCTCGCTCCTGAGTCAATCGATCGAACTGTTACTGCACCACTGCGGAGGCGTCAAACTCAATACGGAATAAATCGATCATAGAAGTACTATACTGTTTAAATTTATGATTTATTTGTGTGTGTGTGTGTGTGTGTCTGTGTGTCTGTGTGTGTGTGTGTGTGTGTGTGATTAGCACAGTCATTATGATGACCGACATCACAAAGCGCCTATTCTGTAAATAAGACCATTCATAAGTTAACCGTGAAGTTTGGCCTTTGAAATTAAATGAAATATTAAATCTTAGACAAGATTAAGTTCGCCAACAAGTACGACAACTGGACTTGCATGAAAATGAAAAGTTAAACAAGAAAAATAAAGCAACTATTTTCGCCCCCCCCCCCCCCGCCCCCGCCCGCCGTTCCCCGTTTTTTGCTTTTTTAAAAATGTTTCCATGTGTACAACTGTAAGCAAATACTTGCACGTGAAATACCTTGATGTCTTTTTTATTTCCTTTTACGAACTGCAACAAATTCTATAAATCACCTGAGTTTGTAGCATGCAAGGTGGTAATTCACTGCCACATCTCAAACAAAGGTGGGGGTGATGAACAGGAAAAGGGCTCGCACGCACATGACATCACTGCGTTTCATTGTTTGGATCTGCCAGAAAAGGTCGTGACCTAAATAGATTATAACGCCCACGATTGATACAGAAATGGAGTTATAGATGTAGTTCTATGACAAAATGGTTTTGGCTTTTTCCCCCCACAATGAATAGCTTGTGCACACCGCAGAGGTCAAACGTTCATCGAGTGCGATCTAGATATCACACATTCACACACACACACACTTAAAGAAAGACAACTATCAATAGACATTATGTCGTGAGCAAGTGCATGAAACGAGGGCCGAGTAATTTGCTGGCGTATGATAATTATCTTTATATCTCTAGCTGATTCGAAATTATAGCATTTGCCTGTAGATCGTTTTTGCCCTCTGCAATTCGCCTCAACAAGACACATTCGCCTCTCATGCCAAAGCTACCGAGTTCAAAACCCGGCCGGTGCAGGCATGTTGGAAGTTTGGGATTTTTCTCGTATTTTCGTGTCCCTGATCCTGTTGGGGGGTAGGATCGAGTACCTAGACTTCTCGGATAAGGACGGAAAAATTGGGAGGGCCCGTGTGCACGTTGCGCACGTTAAAGGAACCTTGGCAGTTGGAAATCGTAAAGAGCAGGCCGAACAGGCCGTTGCCTGGGCAAAATTAAGATTAATAGTTTAAAATTTATCCCTATCACCCCCCATAACACCAACAAAAATTTATTATTCATTATTAAATATGTATTAATATATATTCAAATATTATTATAGTACTTTATAACACAGTTGTGAGTTGTGAACTGTTGTGGGAGTTGTGAACTGCTCCTAACAGGCTGCATTACAATTTGCTCTGAGATGGAGAGAGGTAGAGAGAGAGTGAGAGAGAAAGAGAGTGAGAGAGAGGGAGAAAGAAAGAGAGCGAGAGAGAGAGAGAAAGAAAAAGAGAATGAGAGAGAGGGGGGGAGAAAGAAAGAGAGAGAGAGAGAGAGAGATGCAAATTGAGAGAACAAGTAATGCGCCTAGAGCGAACTTGGTTGGATTAGGCGCTTTATAAATGATCCCTGTTATTATTATTATTATTATTTATCTGTGTGCCATATTTTACTCAGATTCCATGCCATGTTACTTCATGTAATATGCCTCTTACTGAGTTACTGACATGTTTATGTAATGATGCATTAGATGGGTGTAACATGTATGTGCCCTTAAACCCTTTGTGAAAGTGAATCTCCCATATGGAAAAATTACGTGATCCTTATCATATCTATAAAAAATGATCTGATCTTGTATGACAGTCAGCGGTGATACTGAAATCAAAGGTTCCTTAGCTGGTGAAATTTATTTGATACTTTCAGTTTAAGTGGTAGAAATTATTTGGAAATTCTCAGCTTAAGATAAGACAAGATAAGACAAGAATCACTTTACTACCCCATGAGGGAAATGCACTTTCACATAGCGTTTAAGAGCATATACATGGTACACACACCCAGTGAATCCTCATATATAACAGTATCATAAATCAGTGAAATGAATCTCCTACCTAGGATATCAAGTTGGTGATTTTTGTTTCATCTCATTTTATCTTATCCATATAAATATAGGCCTACATGAAAATTATTAATATCTTACGCATCACGACCTATGTCCAAAAGTAGATTTGAATTAACACACTGACGTCTTGTCCCCCTCTTTCGCATCGCTGAGATTATTGAGAATTGTACAAATCAAGAAACCAGGGCTATTTCCGTATTAAACATTATGACAAATTGAGAGACAGCGAAACATTTTGCTTGCGATAAGCACGGCTGTTTTTCGCACGAGCCGTGCGTGGCAATTACTCATAACTGTGACGGCTTTCTCTGGAAATCGGTCAACAAAAGGTCACAGTGTGGAAATTTACAAGAGGATTTGAAGATTGACTTCCTGGAAAGTAGAACCTTTAGAACAAACAGCCTTGAGGTCTGTGCTTCGTTGCTCACAAAGGTGGTATTGGTGGAGAAATAGATAGATGGATAGATAGATAGATAGATAGATGGATAGATGGATAGATGGATAGATGGATGGATGGATGGATGGATGGATGGATGGATGGATGGATGGATGGATGGATGGATGGATAGATAGATAGATAGATAGATAGATAGATAGATAGATAGATAGATAGATAGATAGATAGATAGATAGATAGATAGATAGATAGATAGATAGATAGATAGATAGATAGATAGGTACCCCATTTAACCAATTAAATCAACTTATTTTGTGTCATCCTGTGTTTTAAAAAAAAGGGGGGGGGGAGCATTGTAGATGGTTAGGTATAGCAGTTTCAGTATTCTAACCTTTACAGTACAGACAGATGCATTGGGCCCATAGCACATTGAATCAAGTCTTTTTGCTTCGGTTCTGGCTCAGTCTTGAACTTGATACCTTTGAATAGACCAGCGAGTCCGACTTGTTTCAGTCTCACTAATGAGCGAGATCCTGTTTGACTCCGTAGTCTACGAATCCCGGACAAAGCTTGACGCAGTGAGCTTAGGGCTCAAAGTCCAATGTAAAATATATAAATACATACAGATTTTGTACTTCTCGTACGGTTCTTTCGGATCTCCAACACAGCCATTTGGTCAGAAATCCCCTCTGGGAGAATTGCCCATTATCCGCACAAGTCTCGGTCATCTGAAGAGTGGTCGGCTGCAGTCGTTACACTAAAGGGCAAAGGGCCTCGAAAGACGATTTCCTGTTCGGATCAGACGCTACACAAGAGCGGTTTGTCCAAGCCATTTGATGTCAGTAAGAACTAACGCCCTGATGATAATTTCTTCCGGTCCCTGAGGAATATCCCTGGCAGTCCAAACTGTGTGTTTTAGCTCTTTATTTTAGGAGGTTTCGCTGCTCTTGGCATTTACACCTCACTTTTCTTGTTTGTATTTTTCTTGTTAATGTTTTTGTGGTAGAGTGGGTTTTTTTCTTGTTTAATTGTGCCTTGGCAGCGGCCTTGTTATGTCTGCTCTTCTTGATTTCCAACCGCCAAGATATCTTTAATTTGCCCAACATGCACACAAGCCTTCCGGGTTTTTCGTCTTTTTCCGAGAAGACTAGGTGCTCGATCCTATCTGCCATAGGATCAGGGACAGAAATTTCTTCCCCACAAAAAAATTTAAACCTGCCTGCACCAATTGGTTACAGAACCTGGTCCCTTCGATATGAAAGGTGATTACTTTGCCTCTGGACCAACGTCTTCCCAAAATCTCCTGGCAGGCCAAACTTTTGGTTGTGTTGGCTTTTAACATGGGATATTGCAGTAACGTCATAATTATCAGGGGTCATCAGCCACAATGTGTTATGTCCAGTTTTATCCATTGCTTTTAAATCCCTGTAGATATGATATCCAAAACACAAGGTGTGTGACTCTATTTCAATACCAAATAAAACTATTCGTGTGAGAGTGTTGGAGTTTGTGCAATTATTTGAACTTTCATTCAAGTTACAAATTTCAAACCTGTTTTCCTCAATTTGACGATTTGGGACATAAAACATTTTCTTTCCAACTCTCGATATAGTTCAGTGTTTAGAGGGGCCAAGACCCTGCGTGACCCAAATTCAACATAATAATTTATTATGCCACAAAATACTCGCTGAGCTAATACGTCCTGTATGCATTGTACATCATTAAAGTTTTAGTACATAAGAAAGCGTGAAAGAGAAATGTCATTGTGTTAC
Organism: Onchidella celtica; assembly: GCA_963931925.1. NCBI lineage: Eukaryota > Metazoa > Mollusca > Gastropoda > Systellommatophora > Onchidiidae > Onchidella > Onchidella celtica. The sequence goes on along the minus strand of OZ007574.1, from coordinate 36,745,285 downwards.
TACTTTATGATAAACCGCTTGGGGTCCGCTTTCTGCAGATAGGCACTAAGTAAATGTATTCCATTAAAATTATTACTAAATATCAAGAAACTGGTTGGGGATTTGAAATTAGATGAACCAAGATAAACCGGAATTTCGAAAACTTGTCACTTACATACAAGGATCGTGATCTCAAATGACAAAACGTCCTTCCCGCCGAACAAAGCATCTCCGTATCGCTGTATTCACATCCCGCCGACATCTCCAATATAAATGGCATTTTTATGCTTTGCCATTTGACAAGTCTAAGATAACAAGCTGATAATGTCGTTTGTCAGGAGTCCCATTGTTGCGTCCAGGCTTTTGTTTTATATCTGGTTACTGAACTAATGTAACCTGGACAGAGTCAAGTTCGAAAAGCTAGACTTTTCCATACACAACTGAACTACACCGTGACAAGAGCGCGGCTAATGTAAATATTATGCTACGTTATACAGAAAGCTGATGGAACAAAGGAAGTAAAAACAATGCTATCGTTTTAATTCGAAAGATCTTCGGTTTAAAAATTTGTCGGCAAGTTCAATATGGTAATGCTCGTAAAACTTCGCCATCCTGACTAACCTTGTGTTTGTTTTTGATTGTGTCAGAGCTCACGTTCATAAATCATTCAAAACATGCTCACAAAAAAAGTGTTGCTGATAATTTCTCTCTCTCTCTCTCTCTCTCTCTCTCTCTCTCTCTCTCTCTCTCTCTCTCTCTCTCTCTCTCTCTCTCTCTCTCTCTCTCTCTCTCTCCCTGCCTCTCTCTCTGTAGATAGATAGACGGATAAATAGATTTTATTTTTAGACGATAAAGATGATTTCAAGTTAGGTTTCAGTAAGAAAAATGTTTAACCTATCCTTCCTTCGATTTTTTTTTAAATTATTATTTATCTCGGCAAGTGAATGGTCGCTCTCAACATTTTTTAGGCTTCAAGAACTACAAGGTGGAGGTGGTGGTGGTGAGGGGGAGACGGAAAAGGGTCTCAGGAAAGAGAAGGAGGCGAGGGGAGTGGGTTTATCCCACGCAACATTTGGTATCTCTGCCAGTAATAATGATAGTAATAATTATAATGACAATGACCATAGTAACAATCATAATAAAAACAATAATAATAACAAAAAAGAAATAAATAAATAAATAAACAATCACTGTCACATGAATAGTGATTCTGCGTCAAAACAATTATTATCAAAGTATCACACTGTACTGTGGGTGATTTCTGTTAAATTGCTACTCATGTAAAATCTAATTAAGAGCTAGTTACAAAACTTAGGCCGAAAACTCCAAGATAATTACAAAAAACAAGAAACGTGTAGTAAACTGATCTTAAAATATGGTTTGCCTTGGACGAGTGGAGTTGTGTGTATAATATTATATATTCGCATTCTGCTCTGCGGGGAAAGTGTTTGAAATTAAACCCTAGTTTTTCCACTCCGAGTTTTATAATCTAACATTCTCGGCTTTCCCTGTCTTTGTTTTATATGACGGTTTCATCTTTCCGACGTTCAGGGGAAACACTCTCCGTTGCAGCATTGCATTATCACCGTGCGTAAAATTATGCCAAATCAAGATGCCGAGGAGTGCATATTTTATTTAAATCTGGAACGTGTGCTCTGCGTGCTATTAACTGCATTGTCAAACTCAACTTTAGCAGGGGAATAATTTATTTCACTTTCATTTTCCGTCGGTTTGTTGTTTTTTTTTTTTTTCTTCTTTCTTTTTTGACAAACACAATGGCATTCTGGCACACAGGACACAGAACTCCCTCTGTCAGTGGCGGTGTTAACGGGGGGAGCAGAAGGACCCGCCGCTCCCCCCTGAGCATACTCTTAAAAAAGAAAAAGTGTGCCTTTTCAAAAATTTTTAACCCCTTTTTTAACCGTTTTCTCGAGTTTACGTACAAAATAACAGTGTACTTCCTTTACCATTGTGTCTTCTTTGTGTTTTGATTTTAAATACAAAATAATAATGTAGAACCAATTAAACATTATTTGGAACGTATTCAGGCGCCATTTTTATGAGCTCGCTCCCTCATAACGTTAGAACCTAAGCTCCGCCACTGCCCTCTGTCCTCCATTAATTTCTGTATTAATTATATATATATATCGTTCTCGGACAGATGAAAACTGCGAGCGTGAACTACGAGAAATGTAACACAAAAGTTCAAAAAGACATAAAACACAAAAAGACTGACGCCGAACACAGGGACGGAATTCTTCATGTAAATTGCCATCGATTGCCAAGTTCTGCGTGGGTGCCGAGGTCGGTGTCCGGCCCGATCAATTTTCGCAAACCATGATAATGAAAGCGCAATTTTTCTCAGGGAAAAACAAATTCGCTTTGAAGGTATGACATTTCATCCAAAGAAAAACTGGCATGTTTGATCATTGTCAGCTGTATGTTCTAGAGAGGCACTGCGACATTCATTTTATCTTTATTGTGTTCATATATGTAAGACTACTTCATGAACCTTGACCTCACTTCCAAATGCTTTCATAACTATAAGAGTATTAAACAGTAGTTTCATAGTGCCATAGTCTTCTATTGTGCCATTTGGATTGTGTTTGCAATTTGATCTGGCAGTGACTTCTATTTTGCCATTCGATCGGACAGCTTGAGTTTTGTTGTGTTTTTTTTTGCAATTTGGACTCAGGTTGTATAGGTAGAATGCGCATATCCACCATCTTGTCTGTCCGGACCCACTTAAGGCGTCGTGAACCAATCGGCGGCGAGTTTTAAAAAAGTTCACTACAGTAAACAATGACACGTGTGTATACGCACATGGGAGACGTTCGGACAATTCTTTCACTTCCTTTCTCTTGTTTACACGGATGGTAGGGAATCTGACCAGCTTGGATACATCCTTTCCACCCCTGTCACAACAGTCAATTGCAGTGCAACCAGCAGGTCTTTTAACCGCTTAGTCACATCTCGAAGATATGTCATCTTCATCAGCTGATCCACCGGCCATCTTGTTTGGCGGAAGTACAAAACAAAAACTCTGTGGCGTCATGCGCATTCTACCTACTCCACTGTGCCATTTGGACAGTGTATGTGTTCTATTTTGCATTTTAAACTACTATTGTCTCCTATATGACCATTTGGATACTTATAGTGTTCCGTTTTGACATTTGGACTGGTACTGTCCTCTATAGACCCTTTTCATTTACCGTCCTCCATATCACGTGATTTGCAAACAAAATGGCGGCGTGCCCACTTGTAGGGCGGAAGCGGTGGACAACGGTCGAACGATCCCATCGTCTTGTTGGGCACCCAACTGTACAAACCCGTTACGTGCTGGTTCTGGCATAAAAATGCATCTTTGCTTAGACTGTGCACATATTCAGATGCCATCATTAAGGCTAGTGGAGGTTTTTGCCCTACACGGTGCTTTTCGAAGCCGTGCGGCTCCCCGCAAACAACCGTAACGCGGAAGTGAAAAGGGTTTATAGCACTATGTATCCGGAGTGTCACTGTCATCGACCAAAATGTGGTCCACAGTCTGATTAATTCTGTCAGGACAGGACCGGGGGACAACAACACTGAAATATTGATTGTATGATGCGGAAGTCCAGGAGATCAGACAAAGCAAAAGGGTGAAAATACACTGCTCATCGTAGAGTCTTCTGATCTGATATTCTGATCGAACTTAATCCACAAACTGATGCAGGGCTTAACAATTAACGCTTTTATAGGTCAAAGCAGAAATGTTGATCTGAACATTTTGTTGTTGTTGTTGTTGTTGCTGCTGGTGTCGTTGTTGATGTTTATGTATGATGATAATGAGGGGGGGGGGATGAAGATGCAATTATGATCATGATAATTATAATAATAAGGAGAAGGAAAAGAATGTTGAAAATGATGATGAAGAGGAGGAGGAGAAGGACGATGATGATGATGTGATGATCAGGATGATGGTAAAGATGATGATGACGGCGATAGTGGTGGTGGTGGTTGTGGTGGTGGTTATGAAGGTGACAATGGCGACGATGATGATGATGACGACTGACGACGACGACAACTTGGGGGAGATGATGATGACAACAACGGTGATGATGATGTTGCAGTTGTTAATGATGATTGATTATGATGATGATGATGACGATGCTGATGTTGCTGCTACTGATGACGATGTGTTGACGACGATGATGATGGTGCTCACGATGTTGTTTAAAAAATAAAATAGTTTCTCCACTGCAAGTTAAAAAAAAACTGTACAAAACGAATTCGTAAATGTTGTTTTTTCTTTTTTTATCTTGAACATTCCATAATTGAAGCGGAGTTGCACTTGTGTGAAAATCGGATACTTGAGTATCTCAATAGTGTTTGCTAACGGAGTGTCAACAGAAACGCGTAGTCCTTTTTACCATCCACTTATTTTTCTTAAACTGCTTCCCTCACATATAATACCTGAAGTAGTAGCTGGTTGTCTTCTCAGTTTGGATGCTACGAAGAGAAATCATACTATAATGGAGCTAAGGGTGAACGTCCTGATCTCAAAGGCCTTTTTTGGAAGGGCTCCAAAACTCTGGAAGCATTCTCATCGCCTATAACTCGACTTATTGTGATGTAAGGGGATAATATGAAAATGCTGCAAACTCTGGGTAATTTGTTCATTTGGCATAATTCACACGTAAAATTCGCAACAAACACTTCCGACTCCATGCTTTTAGAACAGGGACACGCTATTAGAGTCTATTTTTAGTACCGTGACGCAGTTTCCCCCATGGTTCATTCGCTGAAGGCGGCAAGTTGTGGATTAACGAAAACATGGATCGCCTGTAAACTATAGCGAACAAGGGTAAACAAACTCCAAAGTTGGCGCGGAATCCGAATCGATACTGATTCTGTCATTGTATTTCTTTGTCTGTGGAAGGAACTTTACATTGTGTCCTAGATCTAGATCATTATAAGTAATAAACGTATTTCTCCCAGGCAGGCCGGGCAACTCAGCTAGTTTTAATAATTATAAAACGTGTTCGCCTGTGTTACCGTAATCTGTACTCTGTTTCCAATAAATTTAAGGAATCCTAAATTTAATGTATCTCGCTCATTCTTTCATCAATTTATAACACATTACAATTTTTTCTATGTGGAAATGTGATTTTGGGACCATCCATAAAAATAATATGGGAGTTCGAACACCCTCCGCCCAGCTCCCCTCATCGCCACTTAACACTTTCCATACGCTACGCTTGGCTTCAACCCCCTTCTCCCCCCTTCTCAACCCTTCTTCCCTGTATGAGAGCACGACCGAAAAAATAGTCCACGTTTATAATATGGCATTGATTTTTTTGAAATTTGTATTTGTATTTGTATTTGTATAACTCTTTAATCCCATTTGGGAAATTTGCCTTTGTGCCATTGCAGCCCAGTTATAACTGGAGCAGGCACGTCGTCGCCACAGTGCAGCGCCGGTCGGCGGTTTTTTTGTTGTTTTTTTTGTGTGTCGTGGTGGGGGAGATGAGGGGGGAGGGGGGGGGGATGAATTTTAATTTAATTTTGCCCGGGCAGCGGCCTGTTCGGCCTGCTCTTTACGATTTCCAACTGCCAAGGTATCTTTAACATGCGCAACGTGCACACGGGCCCTCCGAATTTTTTTGTCCTTATCCGAGAAGATTAGGTACTCGATCCTACCCCCCAATAGGATCAGGGACACGAAAATATGAGAAAAATCCCAATTTCCAACATGCCTGCACAGCCCGGGTTTCGTACCCGGGACCCTTGGCACGAGAGGCGAGCACCTTGCCTCTAGACCATCTTGTCCCCAAGGTGTATAAACTGAAAATTCTTTAACTATTAAACATGAGCTGAAGAATCGTCTTTTTACATTCTGATTGTCCATCTAGTTTTTATTCAGTATGCCTGTGTATTGTGTGTGTGATTTAGATGACCTAAATGTAAAGCGCTTGGAGCCTGGTTGTTAACGAGATAAGGCGCTATATATATAAATGCTATGTATATTATTAATATTATCATTAAATGGACTTTTCTCGGATTATTTGACGGTTTCATCTTAACATGACCTTTAGACAGTCCTACAAATTGATATTTTGGAAAACAAATGAATAAAATAAAAGGTTTAATTTGTTATCTTCATCCCAAAAAAGCTACGTCCCCCTGAACACAACCTCCATCCCCACATACCGGCACCGTTCCCTGCGACTGTCATAACTCAACAAAAAAAAGTTCAACTACATTCCAAGTCGCACCGAATGATCTTGGTTATAGACTCCTAAAGCCCCCAAAATAACCGAAAAGCAAACTTTAAAAAAATTCATCATTACCAGACCAGTTGTGCTAAAAATAGTTTATTTGTTGTTTTGTTTCGTTTTTTTTTCTTTAAAAAGTAACCAAAAATCGATTACCACAGTTTTAGGGAATGGTGAAGATACGCCGGCCACAACTTCCACCCTTCCTCCCCCTCTCCTCCAAGCTTAATCCAAGATTACGAGCGCGATTGTTTTTCTAAATTTGCGTCGACATTCTCAAAATGTGACGTGCTGTGTCATGAGTATTGAAATACAATACTCGATTATTTTTCTTTTCTTCGTCTTTACACCGACTTTCTCGGTAAGTCCTGGCTTGCTTATGTCAAGGGTAATAAAATCCAATATCTAACAACTATTTTTAGCCCACTTTACCACAAGCCGATGACGGTGCCGTACAGAAATGATGTTTCTTGCGGTGGGTGGGGGGTGGGGTCTAATTTTAGGCGTGATCTCATTTCGCGGCAAAGGTGAGCAGAAAATAAAGTACTGTCTCGCTGAGTTAGCTGTACTGTCTACGAAAGTTGTGGCGTAGGGCATGAATGAATCACTCGCTATAAATAGATTTCGCATTGAGAGGAAAAGAGAGGACGAGGGTGGAAGCTGTGTGTTTTATGAGTGTCTTTGAAGAGAAAAGACAGAAAGAAAACAAACCGAGAAGCGTCAGGAGAGAACTCTATTCATACGTGGGTAGCGTATATAAATAACCAGCTTTACCCGAGATGCCGAAAGAGGGTTACGTAAGTGGTTCTCAACAAAGGCGTTATCGCCCCCATCCCCGGGGCAATTTTGATTTCCAGGCTGAGGGGGGGGGGGGAGCAAAGAAAAGGTCGACAACAGGGCGAAAACGATGAAATTGGGAGTTGGCGGTTTGGGGGCAAATAAATGGCACCCACTGACTTGTTCAACAGCATGCGTAGATGAGTTTTATTACTTTTTATGAATAATAAGGCCTCCTTTTTTAATGCATTACTTTGACAGAGGATGGCTTCCGTGTTATCTATACTATATCTATACTATATATATTTGTGGACTTGAGATTTTTCGTTGCAAAAGGCTTCTGAACCACTCAACATTCAGACTTCAAATTTTATATGGTGCATCAGAATGGATGTAAGGGTGCACAGATTTTAATAGAAGTCCCAAATCAATGTAGTTTTTTTTTTATTGGAAATTTATTGTTTCCTCAATTTCCACTAGGCTCATTGACATGCTGTAGGTTTTTAAGACATCATCACTTCCTGAAAATGTTCGGTGCGCACCACGGCACACTGTGTACTGTCCTATCGCTGAGTTTTGGGGATGACCCTACGCATCTCGGCTTTTGTTCTTATTCCTTTTGGTCTGAAGTGGTGTCCTTTGTTGTTGCATCTCTCTTATACGCTATCTATGCAGCATCAATGCTTTTCTTAGTTCACGGGCATCTTAAGTTTCACAAAAAAACCTACACAGACCTGTTCATCGAACAGGTACTCAGCTAGTAACTAATGATTGCCTGAACAAGTTTGAGAACCGCGGATTTATACACAAGGTGGCGTACATATAAATAAGCAGATTTGCCTGAGATGCCGAGACACGTTACGGCATCATTTGAACACCACGGTGGAACAGAAAAGAG
>OZ007574.1:36704877-36732377 GCA_963931925.1 Onchidella celtica | reverse complement strand
TGCCTCCCTGCCTGTCTGTCTGTCTGTCTTCTGTTTGTCCGCCGTCTTACCATCCATTTTCCTCATAACTTATCTCCCCCTACCTACCTGTCTCACTGTTTGATTATTTCCCCTTGTCTTTCTCCCGACTATCAACCCTAATGCCTCTTACGCAATCCTAATCACATGCAGAGGTCCAGATGGAGCTGCCCGTCCGTCCGGCTGTGTTTACCCAGATTGAATGGCAGGGCAGGACTTTCATCCAAATCAATACTGTGACCTGACAGAGGTGCATCTTCAGTGTGGCAGATTGGGGAGGGGGTGACGAGGACAGGTAGAGGGGTGGGGACCCAAGTAACCAGGTAGTTTCCGGGGTGGGGTGGGCAGGGGGGGATCCATTAAGTACTAACGCATTTCATATGCTGGGAACAAACTCCTCTTTTCCAACGTCTGAGCATATTAGAGAGAGAGAAAGAGAGAGAAAGAGAGAGAGAGTCTGGGAGAGAGAGAGAGAAAGAACAAGTTAAACGCTTGCATTATAGTAGTAATAATAATAATAACAAAAATAGTAATATAATATGGATAAATGTATATAGTACCTTATCGCCTAGGGCTCATAAAACACAAATGAGTAGAAATATCATGGGAAATGTACACAAAATTACATAATAAAATTATGCAAATGAAAGCGTTTTTTACCAAAAGCTAGTGCAAGTAACCATGTAATTAATTAATCGTGGATATTGTTAAAATTCTACAAATGCGTATAAAATCCTTTCTCTATGTTACCTCCTAGTTCATCACCTCTTCCTTCCCACGCCTTTCCCTTTTGTAACCCTAACTGGGTGAGTCAACAACATTAGGGCGCCGCCTCTAGCAGGCCGGGTGATCATGTAAAATTTTCCTAACCAGAACAAGCAGGCATAATGTCCTCCTGGGAAATGTGATAGTGTTGGCAGCGCAGGTTCTACCAATTACAATCAGAGCGAGTGTCCTTCCTGGCATTAATTGATAAGTGCTCTAGTGGAAAATGTCTCATTGTACTTGTAGTTGAAATAACACAGTTCTTTGTCAACTGCATGCAAGCACGTTCAGTTGACAGCAATGTTTTTAAGTTGTTCGCTGAACATTTTATCGTGTAGCTTTGCATTCTTCCTTAATTCGATCCTAAATAATCGTTTTAGAGGGTAAATAATTTTATTATTCAATGTATGATAGTATATTATTATATGGAGACCGTTCCTTTTCTTATTCTGGCCCAGAAATGGATAAAATGGCTTCCCCGAAAGAGATCTCTACACTTGGGAAATTCAGAACAGAGCTAAAATTAGTCTGGTGTCAGAAATAGAAACATCTACTGACTGACTGATAATGTCTCCCTTAAGTCATGTTTTATACGGCATGAAAGTATAAAAAGTGTGTAGGTACATAAGAGAGAGAGGGAGAGAGAGAGAGAGAGAGAGAGGCTGACAGGGAAAGGACAGAGAAAGAGAGAGAGAGAGGGAAAAAGAAAAAGAGAGAGTTGTTACTATTTCATTGTAAACCTTTTCGAGTCAACTTTGTGGAAACAGGCGCTATAAATATATTTCATTATTACCATGATTATTATTATTATTATGATTGTTATTATTATTATTGTTATTCTGAGAGTTGAAGTTCGATTCTGAGCAGTGTCTGTGAATCAAGCAATTTTATGAAGGTTGAAAAGACAATGTGACACGAAAAATGTCTTCTAATGGTTTTGTAATACAGGATTTTTAATTGTACCATTAAATTTGGATTTGGGACAAAAGCGGCATATTGACAGACAGAGACGGAAGGGCGAACAGATAGACTAGTAGACTGATAGACAAGTAGGAGCACGGGGAAGTCACAGATTATTAATGAATGGATGGATGGGTGGGTGGACGGATGGATGGATGGATGGATGGATCAATGGATGGATGGATGGATGCTGGTGGATTGATGGATGGACGACATTGGTTATTTTGTCTCTTTCTCTCTCCCTCCCTCTCTCTCTCTCTCTCCCCTCTCTCTCTCTCTCTCTCTCTCTCTCTCTCTCTCTCTCTTCCTTTGCCTCTGTCCCTGCCTATTTCTCTGTCTCTCTTTTTCTCTCTTTTCTCTCTCTCTCTCTCTCTCTGTGTCTGTCTGTCTGTCTGTCTGTCTGTCTGTCTCTCTCTCTCTCTCTCTCTCTCTCCCTCTCTCTCTCTCTCTCTCTCTCTCTCTCTCTCTCTCTCTCTCTCTCTCTCTCTCTCATTCTCCCTCGCATATTATCCTTGTACAGTTCTGCAGCAAAGTTTTAACATTTAAAATAACTCGTCTCTGGCAACTGAAACCGCCAGTGAACACCAGCTTGCATCATGCAAATTGTTCAGAAATTGCATAAGTAATAACTTCAGAATGGATAAGTATTATTAGATTATTATGTTTACAGGAATTGCGAACACAATTTAGAGCGTATTGGGGCCTAATGTTGCCAAAAGCGTTGCTTCGCTCATCATTTCGCAACAGAGTTTCAAATTTGTTCAGAGGTTTAAAAGGAATTCCACTGCAGTAAAAGTTCAACGCATTTCACATTCTGGGCCAGGATATTACATGAAATTACCTTGTGATTTATCGAATTATATTACATTGTCAAGAGTCCCAAAATACAACAATGTTTTGTTATGTAAAACTCATTCGTGGATGCCGATCTCTTTCAGAAAAGCAAATTCTTCCCAAGGGCACCTATATTTGGAGACAGATAACACTCAACATTTAGATAAACAGTTGTTGTTTTTTTGTTCTTCTTTCGTACAAAGTGTCCTAACTTGGCGGAACATTTCAAATGCCATTTATTTTATTTTTTTTGGCATCCTCTCTTATGTGCGTAAAGAGAGAGCATTTAACACTTACATGAACAGTACTTTTTTTTTTAGTACAAAATACATGTATCCTTAACTTGGAGGAGTATTGTAGATGCCATTGAACATTGTGCACTGTCCTCTATACTTGGAGAGAAACGGCACTTAGATCTAACACTTAAATAAACAGTTGTAGTCGTTGTTGCTGTTGTTGTTGTTGTTGTTGTTGTTGTTGTTGTTGTTGTTGTTGTTGTTGTTGTTGTTTTTAGTGCAAAGTGTCCTTACATAGTGAGCAGAGTATTTCAAAATGTCACTGAACAATCTTTGCATTGTCACCTATAATACTTGAAGAAAAACAGAATCTAACGTACTTTTAAATATATTTTTAAAGTCCAAAGTGCCGTTACATAGCAGAGTATTTCAAAATGACACTGTACATTCTTGGCATTGTCACCTACACTTGAAGAAAGACAGAGCCTAACGTACTTTTTATTTTTATTTTATTTTTTTATAGTGCAAAGTGCCTTTACATAGCAGAGTATTTCAAAATGACACTGTACATTCTTGGCATTGTCACCTACACTTGAAGAAAGACAGAGCCTAACGTACTTTTTATTTTTATTTTATTTTTTTATAGTGCAAAGTGCCTTTACATAGCAGAGTATTTCAAAATGACACTGAACATTCTTGGCATTGTCGCCTGCACTTGACGAAAGACAGAGCCTAACGTATTTTTTAATATTTTTTGTTTATAGTGCAAAGTGCCTGTACATAGCAGAGTATTTCAAAATGACACTGAACAGTCTTTGCAACGACATCTATACCTAGAGAGAGACAACACTTAACACTTAAATAAAGAGTACTTTTTGTTGTTGTTTTTTTTTTTGGTATAAAGTGTCCTTTACTTGGCAGATTATTTCGAATGCTACTGAGCCTTTTAGTTGTTTTTTTTACTGTGGCGAATAAATGCCGTGCCAAGTCAACCTGGCACCAGAAGCTTTGTCTCGCTTATTTACCCGTTTTATTTATACTCGGCAAAAATATCTGGCTATGTCACTGCATCTTACCCACTACAGATCAGTAAACAATATCTGGATTTGCAGAGTTTACACAATCTACCTGGGTGAAGAGAGTTATGCACCCCTCCCCCCGAGCTACGATCAGTCAAAGTAAGAGACACGAGTGGTACTGGTAGGCTGAGGGCGTCTCTATACCTGAGCCCTCTTCTACTAGAGTCCAGGGCCGGATTACGTTATATTGTTGGCCCCCAGGTTATAGACTGTGAGGCCCCCAGCAATGACTTATAAAAGCATGTATTTCGGATTCTTGAAATCTGTTTATTCAACTACTACAATATAATGTCAACATGGCTGCGTGTAGCTAGGTGCAAGTTTAACATAACAAAAAGAGAAGAGATAATTTCACTTAATCTCTGGATGGAGGCTCTCAACTGGCAGAGGTCCGTGGGCTCATATACAGTATTCCAAATAAATAGAATGTTTCTTTGTACAAAGTTGTTTTGTAGTCCTCTATAAAGCGTGTCCCCTTTTCAGGTTTTACCTCGTCTCACCCATGTATCCCGGAACAGCTATAGGTGAATGAGTAAAAATTTCCGTGCCAATTCCGGGGTGACTAACCGACTGTAGTATAGTTTGCCAACAAAAATGTTGCGTTCTCGAAAGTCTACACCCGTGTTTCCTCGCAATTTGTATTTCGTCATTCTACGTCCTCCGGGTCCTATCGGCATTGCATAATGTCAGAGGTATGCCTATATATATCTGACTGATGATAATTCCAATGTAATAGTGTCCATTATGTTTCCTCTCTGTTTAAATTCGGCTGATACTTAAATCCTTAGTTGAAGGCTATTGCTTTCGAAGGATCACTGTCCCTGGGCATTTATACCTTTGCTTCTCGTGTTGTCGAAGTTTATGTTATTGTTGTATTCTTCTTCTAGTTTCTGTGCTTAGTTAAGCTGTTTGTTGTTTTTTTCTTGTTTATCTTAAATCTTCCAATTTTACACATTTATTTCTTTAACTATACAAGATTCTCCCCGTGTCCAAAAAAAAAAAAAACTTACTCCTTCTTGATGCCACCTAAGACACCATTAACATACAAAAGTAAATTTCCCTATTCAAGACGAATCGTGGGATATCTACCACATTGATATATGCGACATTTTTGCGGATTTTGAGGTTATGTCATGAAAATGGTTATCTCACCCCTAATTTCGTTATGTATAATTGTCATTCCAATATGTTGAAAGTTTCTGGGGGTATGATTTTGTGACGTAGTCTTGTCCTCTGGATTTACACAACTCTTCAAAGTTTCGATCTTTGTTTTCTCGAAAAGACAAAATGCATATACAAAAAAATGGAAAATATCCAACGAAAATACATATGTACAAATAGGAAGAGGGAGACAGTTGTGGTCAGAACTGACCAAACACCACGTGACAGTAATTTATACATAATTATTGTAATATATCTCAGTGAATGTCTCCACTCACAGACAATCTCAGAGCTTTGGGCCACAGCAGTTATGCTTAGTTCACAAACTTTACCACTTAGACGATTTCCTAGAAAAATGGGGAAACTCGTATTTTCATGATTGTTTTTCTACCTGACATTTTCTAAGCTCGTCATGGTGGTGGGGGGGGGGGGGGGGAAGGGGGGTGTTTATTATACTAAGCCCGGAACGGCACAGTCAGCTGCTTGCAGACAGAAAGTGCATACCACAATTTCTTTATATTTTCTTAGTAAATCGGGAGACCCTAACATAGTTACAAAGCCCGATCAAACAAAGTCAGCTTTTGCCATTATTTCTTGGGTGTATATATTGCTGGCAGAAACCGACTGTGAAGTTCTGGGCTAAGTATAACACCCTACCCCTTCCCAGTCCTGCCCCCCCCCCCAAACCCCCACCCATTTATTAACATGAATCGCGGTAACAGGCAATTTTCTTCTTGTTGTTCTTGCTTTTTATACTATTTTCTACAAGTTTTTGCAGCTACTAGAAAGAAAAAAAGGAATGGGCTTGATGAGATAAACATCTTTATTTTCATCGTGCCGTTTCTGCGCATAAAGTTCAAATATGCACGAGGCAGGAACTAAACAAAAAATGAATTTGTCTGTTTCATTATTAGGACATGCGAACTTCAGGTGTGATGCAATGCAGACTTACTGCATCGTGTTTGGAAAAGTCGCACTGTACAAATCTGAGATTGTATTTGATTACAATTATGGTTTCTGATGTAAGCTTTCACTCTATATCATTAATTAGTATATATATATCTAGTTTCAGTTTCATAATATGTACCAAGGGGTCTCTGAATATGCCTTATGAGATATACAAGTTGACATTTTGTGGGTCGATCTGGCAAAACGGCTAACGGTGAAATTTTTATACCTCGTGCAAAACTCAAAATAAAACATTTCTGAGACGATTTCACTCAAAATGTTTTAACAGAATGCAGAAAAATGGCCGATTATTCATGTTATAAACAAATTTCAGTTTCCGTAGAAAATTGTTTCCCCCTTTGGAGGGGTTTTCTCAAGAATTTGGTTTTTCATCTTAAGCTAGATGTCCTCAGATCCACTCACAGTAGTATTGGTTCTAATTTCATATATATGCACTGAGAGGTTTCTGGATATTATGTTTGAGGTATGCGAGTATTTGATCTGAAAAGAATGAAATACCCTTAATAACTGCGGGCACTGTTGAGTTTAGATGGCAGGACAGGGATTTGTGAATAAGTCAGTGATTATCTTTGATATTAAATTTTCTATCTCTATAGCTACAAACACACTTTAAGAGGTTTCGGCGTTCTAGATGACATTTTGTAGTCTAGCTCTGTAGTAATCCACTAATGATAGATAAATCTTAAAAGTCGAACCATTTTTCATATACAGTATTCCAAATAAATAGAATGTTTCTTTGTACAAAGTTGTTTTGTAGTCCTCTATAAAGCGTGTCCCCTTTTCAGGTTTTACCTCGTCTTACCAATGTATCCCGGAACAGCTATAGGTGAATGAGTAAGATTTCCGTGCCAGTTCCGGGGTGACTAACCGACTGTAGTATAGTTTGCCAACAAAAATGTTGCGTTCTCGAAAGTCTACACCCGTGTTTCCTCGCAATTTGTATTTCGTCATTCTACGACCTCCGAGTCCTATCGGTATTGCGCTACGATAATGGCATAATGTCAGAGGTATGCCAAAGGCCAACTGACGGGCTATTGCATTCCTGAACATGGGGGCTATCAGATTATTTATAAAAGAAAAAGAAATGCGCTGATAGGAAATAATGTAATCATCAAATAAAATTATAATGGCATAAGTCACCAAATGACAGAAGAAAACAAAGTTTGTTCTTAATATCTCAAAATTATCAAAAATGACTTACGTCATTAGCATAGGGCAGTGACGATATGGAATGACCAAGTATAATTTTTGCCTTCGTTCTGAGATGGCTGGGCGAATGCAATTATTATAGTTTGCCAACAAAATAGTTCCTTCCCGAAAGTACACACTTTGTTTTCTTACCAAATTTATTTTAGTCTTGCTAATCTGTTACCGAACCTTTATAATGTAAGTACTCTTAATGCCAGTTTAGCATAATTTTAGTGCCAATCTCGAAATGACTGGCTAGTTTTAATATGGTTTACCATTGAAATGTTTCATTCTCGAAAATAGATCTCTTGTTTCCTTGCCAGATTTATTTCATCATTCGATATGTTCCCGGGCAACCATAGATGAGTGAATAAAATATCCGTGCTAACTTCGGGGTGAGTGGCCGATTTTAATCATAGTTTACCAACAAAGTGTGTCATCTCGAACGTGTGCATCTTGTTTGCTTTCCAGATTTATTTTAGTTTTGCTAGTGTGTTATAGAACGGCTATAAATGAGTAAATATTTCCACCTTCCAGAGCGTAAACTTTTAAGTGCCAACTGGCCGATTTTAAAGTGTTTCTATGTCGAGAATATATACACCTTGTTTCCTTGCCAGACTTATTTCGTCCTGCCAGTGTTCCGCAACATCAGGTGTGGGTAAGTGCGTATATTTATAGTGCTAGGCTCGGTCTAGGACATGACCGACATCCTAGATTGTAGCATCTTTTCCGTACTTTGGCACGGCGGGCTGGTGTGTTAAAACAAAGTCAGATGTCGGGAGATGAATAATATTACATTAGCATCATTTGCAAAGACAGGTTCGGATGAGAATTCAGATGGGACAAATACAGAAGCCACTAAAGAAATGCTCAGTGACAACTCTGTTGTCTGATGTCTGCACACACGCAAAGGATGAATTCAAAACCAGGGTCAATGGCCTCTAGCCCAGGCAAAAAGCAGTCGATAATGTGAAACGGTCGCCTTGATAGTTATCAGCAAAGTGATTTCTGTGCGAGATAGTAACATGAAAGCAATGCTCTGGGTGTGTGTGTGTGTGTGTGTGTGTGTGTGTGTGTGTGTGTGTGTGTGTGTGTGTGTGTGTGTGTGTGTGTGTGTGTGTGTGTGTGTGTGTGTGTGTGTGTGTGTGTGTGTGTGTGTGTGTTCCTGACAGCTATAATCGTTAGCTAATGGGTGATTTCACTCAATGACAGACCGTTCTTGTATTAGACGTAAAGGCCAAAACAAAAACCCGATTTAAGGACAAGAATTTTAAGTAACGGATTCTAAGCAATATAAACAACAGTGTCTAGAAGTATGTAATTATTTCAATACTAACATAGCTGCAGCATAGCAAACGGCTACAGATGAAATGTCCACGTTGTACTCCAAACAAAACCAGCAAGCTTTTAGTTGAGAGGAGATAGAAAACATCTTCAGACACACAACATTTATTATTATTCAGAAACGCTCGAACATAAAAGCAATTGGAATATTTTTCTTTAATGAGAATAGACACAAAGAAAGAAAGGCCAAAGCGAACAAAAAAAAAAGAAAGAGAGAGACAGAGAAAATGAAACGACAGAGATGAAAGACTTGCAGTAGGAGGAACACAAAAAAAAAAACCAGAGAGGCACTGGGTATAACCCACATGACTCTACTTTGATGTAAAGAGCAAAAGAGAGGGAAGATATAGAGAAAAAAAACCGGGACAATTTCAGCCAACACAAACATCCAGCATAGTGATATACTACATAATAGAACTACAAGAACAAAAGAGAAGACAAAAGAACAAACACAATACGACTCGAGTATTACCACTAAAATATAACAATTATTATTCAAGGAAAAGGGACTAAAATGAACCAAACCAACAAACAAAAAATTGGACAAATAAACAAGATTTGAACCGAAAAGTGAAAACTTTTCACTTCTACAACAGTATCTAATCTGTAGTCTTCACTATTCAATAAGTTATGTACTTACCAACTGATCTTTTAAATAATAGACCAATATAATAAGGAACGGCACAGTTTGAATCAAATGAATTGTAACTCCACGTAGAATTTGGTCTTTTTTCACCAAGAGTTCGAAGGCAGAATAAATACCCTTTCCCTCAGAGTTCAGGCACACACACGCGTATTTACGGTGCACGTGAAATCGGGTGGAAGGCACCAGAAGTACTTCAGCGAGAGTTGTGAAATAACGCGCGCACGTGCGAAGTATGGAACACCGAATCACTACGTGTTGTTGAAATGGCCGGTGCATTCGATAGTACATTACAAGATAATAATAAAATATACAGGCTCATTGTGTGCTGTACAGAAAGAAGCGAGGACGAATTAATAGTAAATTTTAGTTTGTTTCACAATTTCCATTACTCTTATTGATTTGTCTTTGAGAGACTGAAATTCTTATGTCTTTTAAACATCAGCTGAAGAGTCATCTTTTTACACTCTGAATGTTCATCAAGTTTTGTTTTTGTTGTTGTTTTTTTCTTGACTTTGTGTGTGTATTGTGTGTGTGTGTGCTTTAGGATAAATGTTGTGAAGCGCTTGGAGTCTGGTTGTTAAGGGGATGAAGCGCTATATAAATGATATGTATTATTATTGTTTATTTGTTATTATTTTGTTATTGTTCTTGTTTTGCGGTCCAGATAAAAGTTTTCGTCTTCCTGTGAGATTCTCCCTGGCATAGAGTTTGTCTATACCCCGCACTACAATTTGTCGCAAACGGTAGCATGGCGTTAATGCATTGTTAAATAATGATTTATGCACTAACTTTAACATTCACTGATAAAATTAATACTCAATACTCGTTAATAACGCATCCCATATATTTAAGAGGGAAAAAAAATAATTGCTAAATTTGGAAAAACATGGTCAACCGATACGCCATACTAGGGAGACCAATACACCTCAGTTACCCGGGGAGCTTTCGCTGTAGAAGAGTACCTTGAGTTTCACGCTCCGTTCACCTGTGACACCTGCGCGTGTGTGTGAGTACGTGTGTAGGCGCATGTGAGCACTGGTTTACGTCATCTGTCCAGAGGGAATATCGAGTATCTCACACTGATGGTCAAAGCAGATGAGAAACAGCATTTGGAAGCCAGTAATTACGTATTATTTGCAATGGGGGAAAAAATGAGACGGAGAAACAGAAAATCAAATTCTTGCCGTCTTTTCGCTTGAAAAGAAATTTGCGTGTTAAGTTTTCTTACCCTGTTTACAATGGAGTGTATGTAGTGCAGGGGTGCTCAACCAGTCGATCGCGATCTACCGGTCGATCTTCAAGTGCTTGGCAGTCGATCGCGGGATGAATGTAGGAGACACCCGCGAGGTATATATATTTTTTTTTTATTGGTCTTTGTATTTTGGCGGGGCGTCAAAATAAAATATGTTTTTGGTTCACTGCATTTTGTATCTAAGATTCTAAGTTGTATGTTAAAGTGAATAATGCCGATAGGCACACCAGCATAGGTTCGGTTTCTTTTATTTTTTGTTTCAGGACTTCGCCAGACTGGTAGATCTCCAAAGGCTGGGAAATGTAAAAAGTAGATTCTATGCCAATAAAGATTGAGCACCGCTGATGTAGTGTATAACTTATGGTCCACGTTTGTTTACAACAATTTAAGGTGCAGGGTTAAGTTCTTATTTATCACAAGTTTATAACAACGCTGTTACAAGACAGAGTAAAGAGGTAGAGGTTTGAGGGGTTCGCCTTAGGAGGGTTACTGATCTCAGCATTTACACCTGGCTTTTCTTCTTCTTGTTGTTTGTCTTTTTTTGTGTTTCCTCTATTGTGCCTTGTCTCTTGAAATTATATGAATGTATTTAATTCTATTGTTAAGCTCAAAAGCTCTGAATACGAAATATAAACAAATAACTTGTAGCCAAATAGACCGTGAAGGGCGCAAAGTGGTCGTTATCTTGCCGACGCGCCATAAACCTCAAACTCTTGTCTCTTGCTTTTCTTCTGCCGGCTCTTCCGATTCCTCCTCCTTTTTCTTCACCTGCATCTTTTTCTTCCTTTCCTTCGGTTTTTTTTTTCTTGTTCTTCTGTCACTCCTTTTTCTTTTTTTCATTTTTTTTTTTAAATTCTTCTTCTTAGGCCCTCAAAATGGCTGTTTAGTTTGGCGGCGCCTAAAGAGAGAGAGTGCTATAGATAAGGAATGGAAAGAGTGTTCCTATGGGAGTGTAGAGAAGTCATGTCGATCAGTAATTTACCAGGTCCGCGTCCGGTTAATCCTATCCTAGAGTAGCATGTCATGTAACCACAATAATATTATGTAATACACTGTATCAGTATAGGGCTCCATCCCACAAATGATTAGGCTCTAAGCACTTTACAACATTCTTTATTTCATACTTACACTGAACAAGGAAGAAATGAATTCTAACAAAATACATTAAAAAAAAATAACAACAAGTAAAAACAAAAACAGACTGGTATCGGTAATGATCAGTGGTGGCATATTGATCTGTGTGTCAATTGCCACCTGTATAAAAAAATTTGAATGTAGACTTTCATAAAGCGGTTTCGTCAGTAACTGGTGTCAAGCATATAATATTGGTCATTCAAACACAGTCATGCACTGAGATAAATTTTGTTAGTAATTAAATAGAAGAAAACAAAAACACAAACATTCATGGATATTCCAAATTCTAAAAATGGCTCTTCCACCTCATGTTGTAAAAACATAAAAAATCTTCCAATCTTCCTCTAAGACAGAGGCAGAGAATACCCACGGGATCACGCCGTAGTGTCAGAGCTGAATTGTTTAGGACTGTATTCTTTGACGCTGAATAATGTCCCTTTTGATCTCAGAGATTTGAGGATGGGAGTAGATAAAGTTTTGTTATTGTGTGTGAGTGGGAACATGATGAATTGATCTTATGTGTTAATCCTGTTTGTGAATTTGGGTGATATATAAATAAGAAGGTAATTATTACAATTACAGATCAGAAGAACGTATACATCGCGTAGGAGTATCCACATGTGCGCATGTCTGTGTCCATGTTTCAGTGTGCATCAGCTACGTAACACGGGATCTCTTGGACGGTATTACCTTCTACAAGCTTTGGCACGCGCAAGCCGATTTTGATAGGCCGATTAATTCGGTGGTTACGTCACGGCAATGAGTTTCAATAAGATCCAACAAGTTGGCTCGTGTGCCATTGAATCTCAATTTCGTCATACCACCATCCACTGCTGGCTGATCAAAATCAGCTAGTGCTTGCGCACCGAGCCGCATCGTCGAAAGGCCACCAATCACAGAATACAGAACTACCAGAAGTGAAATAAGCTACTCTTCGTTACCACAGGAAGTATGTGCACCGCCATTTTGGATGAGATGCAACTTCACTTGACTCATTCAGTGATTCATTGACGATGGTGTTGGATGTTATCAATCTTGCGCCCCTAATATTTGCTAATTAGGATTCACTATTAATATTAAGGTGAGCGGGAGATATCCTACTTTATATTGTTGTAGACATATTTATTAATTTGTCTGCATTATCAGCGAGTGTATTGTAGATCTAGACCCACATTAAAATTAATTCAAAGAACTGAAGCGGTGACATCTGGTTTACACTAACATTTTTACTTTCGGTATCGTGGTTGTGATAAGTGTGATTGTTCTTTTGACACGCCCGTCCTACTGTTCTAATGCGAAAAAAAATGACCAAGGAAAGCGTAAATAATGTTCAAATTCTTTAACGGAAATGAATTTCGGAATATATTCAAGGGAATATGTTTCATCGTTGCAGTATGTTACATCAAGCATTGTTGCGCGCGTGTCTAATTACGAACAATCAATCTCATCGAAAATGGCGTAATGTAGTGAACATTGATGACGTATTCCTGCCTTGTGCAGCTTCTGGTAGTGTCTCTATTCTATGGCCACCATCGAACCAGCCGGCCAACCAAATTCGGCTAAACGGTGCTAAAACGGACGAAAAAAGACTTCACAAAGTGCGCTGGTGGCCGAACTTCAAAGAAGAAGAATATTAAAGCAGAATAATAATGATGAAATTGGTATTTTTCTTTCCCATCTTAAACAAAACGATATCAATCTGTGAGCAAGGTCGACTTACATCTGCATCCGATCTGTTTAATTGTGTGAGGAAATTTAATGAACAGTGAGCGTTTACCAGGCCTGCTGGAAGCCGCTGTGGTGAATAATGAATGAAATCTGTGCGGTGTTCCGGCCCTCAGCCGCCCCTTCCCTCCAATCACGTCATTCCCCACCTCCCCCACTCAGCGGGAGCAGAAAAAGAGGCAGGGGGGGGGGGCAACGTCCGCGGACGTCCATTTCAAACTAGGGCATCCAGTCAAAGAGTGAAATTAAATTTAAGGTTTTTTTGTTTGTTTTTTTTAATAATTTGAAATCATCACTTTTTAGCTTCGTTACACAAGTTGCCCTACATTCCCTCTAGCTGGCGTGAGCGTGGATCCGTGTTGTAATAAGCAAAACCAGAGTAGAGAACTAGTTACATAATTATAAATACTATGCTAATGCTGAACTTACATTTCTTAGTACTAGGCCTTACACTTGAGTTTTGGTGCACACAATCAAGGATTGGCCCCGGGCATCACCAAACCTCTGCACGCCACTGCCCCTACTCCTGACCCAACTCATATTCACATACCACTGCTGATGCCGACACCATTAACAAACCTCCACATTTGTTTACTAAAAATTAATTACAGTCACAGTTGGTCGGGGCGTGTAGTGGACGGTGTATAGAAATCTCTAGAAATCTCTATAGTTAAGCTTAGGGAAATTGTTCTGCCGGAACGGTGCTTGCCGATTGTATCTGGAACAAAAACAACATTTGGATCCGTTTTCTGACATGAAAGCTTTTTTTTTTTTTTTTTGCAGATGTTTGTCGTTATTGCCGCTGTGCCTTCATTAATTACTAATGGATCGTGTTCGATTTTAATAGTAGTGAAGAGAAGAAAATGAATTAACTACTTTTTGTCGCGGGTGGGCTGGGGATGAGACAGAGACTGTTTTGTTTGTTTGTTTGTTTGTTTGTTTGTCCGTTTGTGTTTAAGTAAAGACAAAGATGCACGTTGACACTGACAAGTGCCATTCTTATGTTGGAGTAAGCCTAAGCGTACTGGCCGATTTTAATCATTCAACTAGTTGGATGGTGACGTCATGACATTGATCTTCAACGAGATCCTGGACACCAACCAACCCCTCCCCTTAGAATGACAACGTTCTAACTCCCTTCGGTCAACTTTTGAGAAATTGAGGATTGAAGTTTCATGTGAATATAGTGTATAGTGCAACGTTTGTTGTTTTTTTTTTTTAGTAATACTTACAAATTACACACCGAATCTGCTTGATACTTTGACACACAATGGAGAAAGCCCGTAGAAGTTGTGTGTAGTGTGTAACTCAGTCCAGACAAAAAAATGGAGCTCGAACCTTGTCATTCTAAAGGGACGAACTATTTGGATCTTATTGAAACTCAATGTCTGGACATGACCATCGAACTTTTCGGCAAAGCAAAATCGGCTGAGGGCGCCTAGCCTACGCGTTGTTTGTTTGTTTAATGTTTTCTTAGGGCGTCCTGCTCTATTTCAGCACGATGAGACTAAATTGAACGCAAGGTCTGGGCCCGCCCAAGGCTGTGAATGTCATGTCAAGGAGAGAATGTCATGTCAACGAGAGAATGTCATGTCAATGAGAGAATGTCATGTCAATGAGAGAATGTCATGTCAATGAGAGAATGTCATGTCAACGAGAGAATGTCATGTCAATGAGAGAATGTCATGTCAATGAGAGAATGTCATGCCAATGAGAGAATGTCATGTCAATGAGAGAATGTCAAGCCAATGAGAAAATGTCATGTCGACGAGAGAATGTCATGTCAATGAGAGAATGTCATGTCAATGAGAGAATATCATGTCAATGAGAGAATGTCATGTCAATGAGAGAATATCATGTCAGTGAAAGAATGTCATGTCAGTGAGAGAATGTCATGAAAGAAAAAGATGTGGGTTTGAAAAATGGCTCAGTAGGTGGTTAGGCGGAGACATGGGTGGATGAATTACACAGTGGTTTAGCAAGAGAACGGTCAGGACAGATTGTACAAGAAATTGCATTAAAACTAAGTCAGTCAGTCAGTAAACTTCTCATAAAAGAAATGAAAAAAAAAAAAAAAAGGAATGTGTGGATTTAATATAGTTCAGCAGGTTGTTAGGCTGAGGGGTGGACTGGACATTGCGTCCTCCACAATTTTATTTTATTCTATCTCCACTTCAGCCAATTCTGAGAAAACTGCTCGTAAACTTTTGAAGTTAAACTACACAAAGTGTTAGAACATGTTTAATTCTTTACAATCTACTCCCAAGAGTGAGATACTTTTACAATTTTGGCAGGAATGATAGAATACACTTGTTTTATGTCATTTAATGGCTTTGCCTCAATTTCTGTAAAAGGCGGAGAAAGAAAAAAGCAGTACTGGATCGACGAGCTGTTAAAATCTGGAAATGTTTAGACAGATGTTCAAGAAAGTATTCTTATCAAGCCGGTCAATCCACTGGCAAAATGCTCATAAAAGAAATAAGAGAGAAAACTGTGTTTTCAGTCATAATTTAATAAACAAACACCGTCCTTGAACAGAGTATTGATAAACATTATATCACTAATTTCATTATAAGTTACAAAAATTGTATAATAAATAAGCTGGTTTCATAATAATAATATTATTATATACAAGTGCAATTCCATGTACCGGTGAAGACACCAATATTTAGCATTTCAAAACAATAAATATAAATATCTGAAATTTCAAAGACCAGTGTTGGCAGACAAAACTACTGTGAGAAAGTATACCGACAACACCATGAGAAAAAAAACGACTGTACTAAGGGCGTTAACTCGTACAACGGTAAAGTCATTCCCAGCCTGTGTAATGAATCATTCACTGTCAATGAGTCAACTATGGAGGATTCATCAGGCCGAAATTGCCTTCGAAATTTTTTTGTTTTTTCTTGCTTGAATTGAGAGCATTTTTCTACAACTAAAAACAGGTGACTAATCTATGTGGCGATTCACACTGACAATGATAATGCCACAGATAATATGTAATCTATATAGTGTACTACTAAAATTCTTATTCTGTTTATCTGTTAGACCCTCAAAAACGCAGCCATTTCAGCATCTATACTAACCAAACTTTTTGTGCAGATTTCTTTTGATCTGAGCTCTTTAACTTTTCTCTTGGATTTAAAGTCTCAGGAACTTATTCGTTGTCCTTTTCTGCAATTGGGATGAATGTTAGAGTCCAGGCAAGAAAAATCTCCCAAAGGACGACCCAACGGGTTAAAATGGGGTCTGGTAATGAATAAAAACAGGTCTTGAAATACTCGTCGTAAGACTTGCTCTTGAACATCTTCCGCGGCGAATATAATTATTATCTTGTACAAGTTATGGTGGACGAAAAGAGCTCTGTTGCTGTTCTCTTTTATTATGGTAGCATACATTTAGCAATCCTCTGACTGCCAAGAGAAGAATACCTGAGCATGCCAAGGATTTTAGTTTAGAGCTACATCTAGTAATGTACAAATCTGGCCTATAGTAATCTACAAATCTGGCCTATACATGTAGTAATCTTGAAATGTGGTTTTCTTTTAAGTTTGAATTGACTCGGAAACCACGGTAAAGTTTTCGTTTTCGGAAAATTGATTTCACTCGCTTCGACAGAGCAATGTTTGAAAATTAACAAATTTACCTTGCTAAACGCAACTGTACCGTTTAATGTGTTCCCCACACCATTCATGAACTTGCCTAATAATTCCAGATCCATTTTGGACTTCAGCCTGTACCAAATCCCAACATATTTTCAGGAATTTGAGATTTGTTTGGATCTGGGTTTAATGACGCGTCGGCACGATAACAGCCACTTTGCGCCTCCCAAGATGTTTTGGTTACTTTCTTTCAGGAAGTAATTTGCCAAGGCTTTGATCTTACTTTCTCTTTGTGGGAAATGTTATATACCTGTATCACAACTTCGTTTCTGTGCAGCAGTAAAATAGTAATTAATTCAGCATTGAAATATTGCACAAGAGAGACCAAAAAGTAAAATTATTCTTTAAACATTTGGTCAATAATTTTCACCCCATAAGATCAATGCACTACGCTGGTGGCATATGTCATTTTTGACACTTTTGAGAAATTAAGAAAAAGCTGTTTCTTTCCTTGTTATTCTATTGGATTATTACATTTTCCTGTTAGCGCATTTCTTTTTCTATAAAATTATCTGATAGCCCTCATGCTCAAGAATGAAATGTGTTGTCAGTTGCTTTTTTGGCATGAGTCTGACATATGCTTTTATCGCAGAGTAATGACAATATTAAGGCTCTTTTTAGCTAAAAGTATGACAGAGGCTATGTTTTAAGGGCCACGTCAAGAAATAAGGTTAAATATTGCATGCACTTTTGTTTTTCATAATGCGCACGTCTTCACGATGACACTTTATGAATAACACTTTAATTTACATTCATATTCCACGTCAATTACATGTGAACAGAAGTGTTACTCATGAAAGCTTACCAAATTCGCGAAAAGCAACCATTACTCACTATTTGTAAAACATAATTGTGTTGCTAAGTGTACCTGCGGATCTTCTAGGCCTATGGGTTTGATGTTTTTTGCATGGAGAATGCAATAGGGAAAGGGAAAAGAATGTTAAATTTTTTATTTTTTTTAATAAACAAGAAAGCAGACAGGCTCACAAAGTTCGCATGTCAAGGGCATGACGTGCTGAATTTAAGTCTGGCATGACATCCTAAAAATAAACCTGAGTCATTCCGACTGTTTATCTTCCTTTTCTAGGGTGTAGACAAAGGAAATATTTGGCGTGGCAATAATTACTCATCTTATTAACTGGAACGTTATTTTGTTTGCCTTTACCTTTTTCGAGAGATAAGTTTGATAAGCCAGTTTAGTGCTCTGGTACATGCTCTTATTTCTCATTGGGAAAACCAAACGAAACTGGAGCGATGACGTAGGCTACACTAATGACGTATGTTAATGTTAACCTCAGTTTCTTCCTCACTGTTGACCAGAGAGGGGGATAGTGAGGGACAGAGAGACAGACAGACAGACAGACAGACAGACAGACAGCTAGGTAGGTAGGTAGGTAGGTAGGTAGATAGATAGATAGATAGATAGATAGATAGATAGATAGATAGATAGATAGATAGATAGATAGATAGATAGATAGATAGATAGATAGATAGATAGATAGATAGATAGATAGATAGATAGATAGATAGAAAACATTGCTCTATACTATTGAACATAAAGATCGAAATTTCCGGTCATGGGCGGTAACTGGTCACAAATTAGGTCAATGTCCAGTTCCCTCAACTTGTGTTTCAATGGTCGTTTTTGTGCCTGGACTTGTAAGTGCACTGACGTCACTTGCTTGGAGTAAAGATCCCTGAGGATATAAGATGTATAATCACAGTCGCAGTTAATCACAGATCGAATGTAATAAGTGCCCTTTTGAGGGCTCAGGCACCTCTCTTGAGGGCACACCCAGACTGACTAGAAGAAGAGGACCCAGACAAGAAACGAGGAGAAAACAACAAAAACAGCCAGAACACAAATGAAACAAAAAAATGAAGCAGGAACCCTCAAGAAAACAAAGAATTTCATACATAAACGTCCCAGTGTGGTATGTGGGTGTATTTCATTATTTTTTTTTCATGAAAGAAAACAACAAAGAAATCATTACAGCTAAAGTAGTTAGTGATCTGGGCAGAGACAACCACAACTTTTGTAACCGTGTGGGTAGCAGTGGTGATGGAAGTGCGGCACTTGAATTAGTAGCGATGGTTGTAACAGTCGTAGTAATGGCAGTAGTAGTACTGATTGTACCAGTAATAGACATAGAGGCAGAATAAGAAGTAAAAAAAACAATATGCTGGTGAGGAAAGATCGGGGGGGGGGAGGGGGGGGGAATTGAAAAATGATGACTGTTGCAGGCAATTACAAGTGGTATTTTATTGTATACTATAGTAAGTAAGTGTGTAAATTGTAGCAGGCAGCAGGGAGCGGAGATAGTGAATGACCGTGCATTTTGTCTGTTTGTTTGTTTTTAATGTTTTTCCAAGATTATTTGCATGATTCTTCTGTGTATTTTGAATTGGCCGCCAGGCCTACAACAAACTAAACTTGAAACTTGAAATTTACTTTGAAACTATTTACTATATAATTTAGCCGTTTTTTTTTTTATTGGTTTTTTATTCTTCATTCATTTGTTTCTTTTATCCTTTACATGTTTATGTATCTGTTAATATGTTTCCTATTAATACCGTATAATCGACTGATTTTTTTTTTTAACCTATCTACAAAATACCTACTTAATACAAACAGTTATTTTTATAAAATTTAATTTGATCAAGACTGAAATCACAGCAAGCGCATCTCGAGTTAGCTTATTGTTCGAGTCGTAGTTTTCAAAGATTAAACAAGTCCATTTTAAGACAAACAGTTAATAACAAAATGGTTACTGACTTCATCTCTCTGGTGTACACTCCATCCACCTCTGAAAATCCATGAGATGCCAACGGTTGAATTGTGCCAGACAGTTGCAAGTAACAACCTGTGAGAGGCTTGCTGCAAGGGTTGGTCACCATAACAAGCACTGTGAAGGGTTCTTCACGTCGAACTTTACCTGGACGGGGCGCCATCTGTGGCAGAACATTGTTAAAACGTGAGGTACTCTCAAGGACATGTAATGAGGAGACGAGAACATTTAGTAACAACAGAGAAATTCAATGGAAGAAGAAGCCGTGGACGACAACGCATAAAGATGCAGGACGACCTAAAGGCCTGGCTGGGAATGCACACCACCAACGACGTCATCAGGGCTACGGAAGATCGCGAGAGATGGAAGGTCATGGTCGCCAACGCCTGCCGGCAGGGCACTTAATGATGCTGACACTCAATGGTTTCCTGAAGGAACTGTTAGATTCAAAATTTCACCTCGTTGTCCAACTCACGTATTGACGAAGTATAAAAACCACAGAAAATCTTTGGGGTTGCAGCAAAGCTTGAAACCAAGACAAAATATGGCGAAAAGAAAAAGTTGTGTGTGGCAAAGCTTCGCGTAAGAAATACTACAGAAACGATACAATAAAAGGCAAAGGAAAATGGAAGATAAATCAAACTTTTGATTAATTGACTTCCCTTAGATAAAACATTAAAGCTTGATTTGTTTTACTGTATTGTTCCTGTATTATTTCTTATGCGAGGCTTTGCTATAGACAATCTTTTTTTTTTTTTTCGCCATATTTTTACTGGCCTCACATCAACAATTTTTCCTATTTTTCATGAGAAACTTTCAAAATTTTGTTCAGGGTGTAATTTTTTAAGTACAGATTAGCATGTGGCAAAAGCGCGCTTACACATACACACATTTGTAATACAATATTGTAACAGAATGTACACACTTTATTTCTGGTTTCGGCAATAAAATATTATCACTTGCTTGAGGACGGTGCAATAACCGAAGGGGTTAGTTCTGTATCGTAGCAAAGTGGCAAAAACGCTAAAACTAAGATATTGAGCAAAAACGTTATTGGTGTTCTTTGTGCATGGCACCAGTGAGAATTTTAGCTCTTTCGATGTGCCTCACTCTAATAATAAGATTTTGATTAATGTGCCTTGCACAGAAGACAGGGCGCCTGCTGATATGCTATGCACATCTATATGTTCTTTGGGTGCGCATGTTTGTGTATGCGCGTGAGTGCATGTGTGCATGCATATTATGAGTGTATGTGTGTGTGAGTGTGTATGTGTGTTTTGTTATGGAGTCCAGGTGGACGTGGGCCATGTCTAGAATTAATCCCTTCAAACTGTACCCCATCAGTGTTTGATACACTCGCTAACAGACATACAGCTGCCCTCAACGAGTTAATAACATACAACGTATACTTGCCTGAACAGGGAGATCTGGACTCTTTAACACAAATTTCTGCATTTTACTTATTGGCAGATTGTGTCCCTCAACAATGGCAGAGGCTGTCAACATCATGGACATAGATTTGTCACAGTGTCCCAGATAAGCTGCCTCGGAGACCTGCAGCTCAAATTTTTCACCTGAATTAATAAAGAGACAAAAATCAAAAGTTCTAAACCCGTACCTTGCGACAAACTATTACCATTTTCATCATTGCAGTCATATTACGAAATGGAGAAATGACGCTCTTAAAAACAATGTTGTCTCCATCCCTACCACTACCATGCAACAAAGACTGATAGATACATTTATTTCTCACTGGGAAAACCCTAAGAAACTGGAGTGATGGCGTAGGCTACATTAACAACATTATGTAAATGTTAAACTCGGTTTCTTTTTTCTCTGTTGACGAGGGAAAGAGAGAGAGAGAGAGAGAGAAACAGAGAGAGAGAGAGAGACAGAGAGAGAGAGAGAGAGAGAAGAGAGAGAGAGAGAGACAGACAGACAGACAGACAGACAGACAGGGGGAGGGTTAGGGTTACGTCTTTTAAATCCTTTTGTGTCTCCAGAGCTAGAGAGCTCCTCCCGAAATACTCCTAACTACATCCTTAATTAATTATTCTTTCATATTTTCATTTTGTTCTCCTCCTGCTTTTTAGTTGAAAGAGTAGAGAGCAGGGTTTGAGATTCGATAAGATTTACAGTTGAGGATAAGGACTGGGTTAGGGAAAGGTACTATACGTACGCGCCTCTAGTGCAAAACGCTTGGGGTGCATACGTACTTATAACAAAACCTTTGCCGAATCATGAAAGTGGTTCTCTCGCTCCTAATTTCATTATGTGTAAGTGACATATTGGTGTATTTTTCTTGGGTACTTTTATGCAAGTTTAGATTTTGAAGGGTATTGAATAAAACGCTGAGCTCACACAACTCTTCAAACTTTCAAGGGTGGGGAGGGGGGGGGGGTAGGGTTAGTTTGTCTTTTTTTTAACTTTGTGGCATGCGTACTTGCGTGTGTGTTTGTGTATTCTGTGTATTCGAACCTGAAGTGCCCCCCTCCCCCGCCCCCACCAGGTCTAAATCCAGCCCTGATTCAAAGTGATTTTGTACCAATTCTATGTGGTATGTTTCGATTAGAATTGATCTCTCCACACAACTTACTTTGACCTGGCTCAATAACCAGTCTTTCCTTCGAAGACGCTATCCTGTCCCAACCCAATCTCTCGCCCCTGTAGTCTATCGGGTAAACGCCCAGAAACACACGAATCTTACGGGACTCTTCGCTGTTGTTGGTGGCCACTGCTGAGAGGACAAAGTTGTTGCCGACTAGAGTTTCGGGGGGATGTTTGATATCCAAAGTTATGCCCTGGAGAGATAAACATATATATGTATACATACGGGGGCTTTAAAGAATATAAAGGTTCACCGCTTTCTCAAATCTTAGTAATCGTACGCCTATACCAGACATTATAGATTTCAAATAAATATGAGCGAATCTAGATCTAACGAAATCGGGCTTAAGGTGAAAACCAAAATCCTGAGATTCCCCCCCCCCCCTTTCCACCCCCCCCCCCCCAACCAAAGGGTGAAAATGTTCTATGGAAATTAGGATTTGCTTGTAATATGGAAGATTGGCCATTTTTCTGCATTTGGTTAATCTTGTTTGCTTGAAATCGTCTTAGAAAAATTTTATTTTGATTTTTTTCAAGAGGTATAAAAATTTCACCTTTTGCAAGGTTTTCTCGGATCCACCCACAGATGTTATTTTACATTTGTTTCAAACAACCTCCAAATCTTAATCTATAAAAAACTTAAAGTAAAAATTTAATAGAATGATATACTGAATTCAAATAACAAATATTATGCTATGATAATCAAGCCCAGTGTCGAATTTACGTTGAGTTGAATTTAAAAGCCTGAATGTCACTGATTTTAAAGAAGAACTAACGGAAGGTCTAAAATTGTACTGAAGGGTTCTTTTTTTTCATGATTAAAATAATGAATTACATAATATTTTTTTAATTCCAAATTGAAGAGCATGACTAACCCTCTATCTCCGGGAAGAGACAAGAGAATTTTTTGTAATATGCAGGGCCTAGGGTGTTCCTAAAGTCTGCTCACGTAGGAAATCTCATTAACTATATTTTTTTTTTACCTCCACAGATTAAATATGGCTTTGTCGAAAGAAGAAAGAATTAAACTGGTACTTCTCAGTGGAAATCATACTGAAGATGTTATTTGTTAATATTCCAATTGAATAAAATGTTGTTGAAAATATTACGTGTATTTCTTGAAAATAATTATATACATTTTGCCTATTTGACCAGACTTTAGTGTATCTGAAATACAGACGTAAAACTGCTAAAAGACGGCCGAAAACTAAACAAAACAGAAGCCAATGTGTTTGAGTTCATACATTACCCCAGGTGTTTCAAAAATCTTGGTCCCAAGACCTCTGCCTACAGCTCTCTTCAGTGCATCCCTTTCCTGCTGGCTACCTGATACATGGAAATAAAGGTGACAAGCAGATTATAATGGTGGATAGGTACCAGGAACTGCGGGAAATCTGTGGTTTTCATTCTATCGACCTCGTGCTAGTTGACTTTATTTGACACAAGAGGCTGATAATGTGAGTAAATAAATGTATTTTCTTGGGTTGTTTACCTTACATTTTTGTTGTTGTTGTTGTTGTTGTTGTTTTGTAAGTGCATGATTAATAAACTATTCGCGTAAACCTGGTCTCAATTTTACACTGTCGTCCTGTAAAAGAGAGGGCTGACAATATATCAAGAAGGAGGAAAGAGTGAGAAAAGGCCAGCAGTGCTTTTGAAGGGCTTTCATTCTCATGTATGATGGAAGGCAGGGAAATTGGCCCCAAACAAACGAAAATATCGAATGGAAATCTTAACTCTGCTCTGCTCTCTCTCTCTCTCTCTCTCTCTCTCTCTCTCTCTCTCTCTCTCTCTCTCTCTCTCTCTCTCTCTCTCTCTCTCTCTCTCTCTCTGTCCTATTTCTCCCTCCTTTTCTCTCTCTTTCTCTCCTCTCTCTCTCTCTCTCTCTCTCTTACCTCCTTCCCTCTTTTTTTTTCTCCTTCTCTCTCCCCTCACCATCTTTCCCCTCATTCCCCCTCCTTCATTCTCACTGACTCACCTTCAGGATATTTGTACAGGTAAGTAATATCCAACCTCTTTTGTTCCATCCTCGAAGAGCCGGGCTTGTCCATACCTCTCACAGGCTGACCGTCGGGGACTTTGGTACTTATATTTTTACCAATTCTGTAGAATGAAGTCAAAGTACTATAATAATGATATATAATATATTTTTTAATCATGCGGGCTTGACTTGTATTATTACAATTTCTGTAATGTGAAACCTCACTGTGGGGGTCAGTGGCGTAGCGTGGGTGGCCAGCACCCGGGGCAAGGCAAGTATTGCACCTCTTGACCCGTGGACCGCTTAGCACTCCCCTGAGTCCCTTCCACCGCACCAGTATTGAACCCCTTATCCCCTAACACATGTTTTGTATTAATTTTAAGAAATTTCTGATGTAATTCAAGTAAAATGCATTTAATGCTAGTATACTCAAAATTATTTCAGATCACCTGGTTTTAATTTATGCAAGTTTTTTTACTAACAGTATTAAAATCGACATTGAAATCTCTCTCAATAGACTCTGTATTGCTAGATTACTCAGTCTTTCTTGGTTCAATGTTGATCTCTGATATGTTTTGAGTAATTTAAGTTTTGAAAAACCTCTTTCACAGCTGGCAGTGATGGCTGAAAAGATTCTTAATGTCACGACAAAGTTAGTCAAGTTGAAGGGATCCGTATACTCCCTCAATGTGGAATATTTCATTACTGCACGGACATCTAGCCATGAGTTGCATCTGCAAGCCTTTTCCCTAACCCTAAGCCTTAATTGATACAAATGTCAACGGACATGGCGGCTGTGGTATGGAATTGTTCAAATTAGTCCATTTGTCTGTCCACTAGTATAGTTTATATCAAGGGCTAGTTTGCCATATTGCTGTATGTGACATTTTGCCCATTTTGAGGTTTTGTCATGAAAATGGTTCTCTCACTCCTGATTTCATTATGTATAAATATCATTCCAATCGGTCGAAAACTTTTCAAGCTATGTGTTTGTGATTTAACGTTAGCCCTTTTGCAGACCAAACTTCAATCCCCATTTTCTCAAGAAGCAAAAATGCACATACGGCAATAATGGCAAATACCCAACAATATTATTATTATTTCTGCCACACTAATATACTCACGCGTCCGGAACTCTACTTAGCAATTTGAAGTCACGTGATCTGCTTGAAGGTACTATCCACGTGCATATTTCTGCATTCACCCCAGCAAAGAGGAATACAGTGTCGTACCCCACGCTCAGCTCTCCATTCTTGATAGCTAAATGTGGTGTGGGACCACACTGGAACCGCCCTAATGGAATTTGAAATTTGAGACGAAGAAAGTTTTCATTTGCCACGGAAAAACTCCACCTCATGGGTACCAACAGAGAGTATAGATGTATATAGAGGTTTCACTATTGGTTGATTTGCACTGTTAGACACGGGAGCCCCCGCGAAACCACTGTTAGCACAGAGTGGAAAGTAGGTCGCTGCAGTAAACAATACCCGTTTGTGCATTTCCAGGGGGCGTAAGAGCTTACAAACGGCTCTAAATAGTTTCAATCAGCCCAAAAATATGAACACACCACAATAAACAGATATACACACTATCTTTGGTGAAGGCGGTCTCTCTCAATTCTTCAATTTCTTGTTTACCGCAGCGACCTAGTTTCGCGATTTGGCGGAAGTGAGATCTCTCTATACATACATACATACTCTCTGGTAACAATTAAAAAGCCTAATGTTAAGGGACCGTATTCTGATTAAAACGTCGAATAGATAAATACTGAGTTCTGTTAACCGTTCATCTAGAGCTTACGGTGTGAAATACTACGCTTCCCTAACAAGCGACAATTAAAGATGCCAATATCTGCATTAGTATTTGTATACTATTTTAATCCCATTTGGG
This sequence comes from Onchidella celtica, assembly GCA_963931925.1. Taxonomy (NCBI): domain Eukaryota; kingdom Metazoa; phylum Mollusca; class Gastropoda; order Systellommatophora; family Onchidiidae; genus Onchidella; species Onchidella celtica. The sequence continues at coordinate 36,706,134 of OZ007574.1, read as the reverse complement.
AAATTTGCCTTTGTGTCATTGCAGCCAGTTACAACTGGAGCAGACACGTCGTCGCCACAGTAGCAGCGCCGATCGGCGGTGTTTTATTTTGGGGGGGGGAGGGGGGGCGGAGTGGTGGGGATGAATTTTATTTGATTCCCAGAAGGGACACGAAAATATGAGAAAAATCCCAAACTTCCAACATTTCTGCAAAGGCCGGGTGACCCTTGGCATAAGGGGCGAACACCTTGCCTCCAGACCACTTTGTCCCCTATGATGATCAGGCCCTATGATAAAGCTGCTTAACCGATTCCCTGATGTAAGCCGCTCTGAGCGTTTCATCCCAAAAAAAAAACTCTCGCTTGTCCTAACATATGAAAATGACACCAAGAAATACTTTTTCCCTTATATGTAGAGAGAGTGAGAGAAAGAGAGAGAGAGAGAGAGAGAGAGAGAGAGAGAGAGAGAGAGAGAGAGAGAGAGACAGGGACAGAGAGAGATGTAAATCGAGAGAACAAGACTTTCTGTAAAGCGCCTAGAGCAAACTTGTTTGGATTCGGCGCTATATAAATGATCTCCATTATTATTATTATTAGTAGTATATTTGGATTTTTCCAATCAACTGGTATTTTTCTACATTTTCTTAAGCCCCGGTAAAGCCATGGTGCTGACCAGCGTTTTGCAGAGAGGGCAATGTGAGAACTGGCGTTCTTAACTAGCTGGGAGTCAATCCGTTCACTTCTGATGACAACTTTTTTTTGGCAAATATTCTATGGAATCCTAAAAAGGATTGTCTATTTTACTACTGGTCAAGTGGAAATTCAATATTCCAAATGTTTATTTTTATATAACTAGATATGTATTTAAGATAATGAGTGCATTTCTAGTAAAACATTTGTTTTTCTTCTTGGGCGCTTTTGTGAAGGGTCAGCGCAATGCTATTTGGTTTTTTGTTCATTTGATGCTACATACAGGTTCCGTTCTTCATATTTCTTTTTCCTTACCCGAAAAGATTTATTGTAAAAATATTTCAGATTGTTTATATAATTATCATTTCTTTCGTTTTTCTGGATTCTAGGCGATACCATGATAAAAAAAAAAAAAGTTAAAAACCGACATTAGTTTGACTTCGGAAAGAAATTCAAGATAATATAGTCACTTACCTTGGCTTCTTTCCTGTGGTGTTGAATCTACAGCATGCCAGCCACTGTAACGACCCTTACATCCCGAAGATCTCGGTGAGCCGTCCAAATCTGGACGGTTAATCCACACATCGTT
>OZ007574.1:36672377-36699877 GCA_963931925.1 Onchidella celtica | reverse complement strand
TTATTTCGTCTATTATTCCCTAATACAGGGGCTGAAAGTCCTAACACTGATGCTATAAAACGTTCCTCCAAAAATTGAACTGAGCTATGAGGTGGCACTGCAAACGATTGACTGACATAGCAAATAAACAATGAAAATACACTAAAGATAAAAACAACATAGACATGTGTAATACGACCTGACTGTCAGGATGTACCTCATCTTAACAAAGGAAAGATACACAGACTGCTATGCTAGAATATTATGTTTGATGTGTGTAATCAAATCAATATAAAATATTTCGCTTAAGAATCCTTGGCAATTCAGGAGTTTGTTTACCTGTCCACAGAACCAAGGTTTTCGACTGATATAGTCTGTCTGGCCACAGAAGACACAATTGTGTTCGTTCAGGACATACTCATCCAAGTCTTTCTTGTTTTCTGTGTAAAACACTCGGTCCTCTGGAATGCAGTAGATCAGTACTCAAGTAATCATCAAAAGTCTTTCGCTCTCTCTCTCTCTCTCTCTCTCTCTCTCTCTCTCTCTCTCTCTCTCTCTCTCTCTCTCTCTCTCTCTCTCTCTCTCTCTCTCTCTCTTCCTCTCTCTCTCTCTCTCTCTCTTCCTCTCTCTCTCTTTCACGAATCTGTACGTAATTTTGGCTGAAAAATCTTAATAGAAGTAACTTGGTAGCTTATTTTGTCCTTTCTCCTGCGAACTTTTAGTAATACTCGTACATGTGTCACCTTTTTATTAAAATTCCTTGTCTGTTACTGTCTTGTTCACTTTTAATTTCGATCGTATTCTGTGCATCTCTCTCTTCTAATACTTCATTTTCTCGATTTATTCAGCCTCACAATTATCGGTCTGTTTGTTTGTCATTGAACATAATTAAGTCACACAAGGGCAACCTCGAAGTTGATTAAAGATCACTTTACACATCAGTCATTGGGCCATGAAAATGGAAATCCCAAATCAAGAAAGAAATTTTTCTTTAAAAATCAACACCCAATGACAAATGTAATGTATAGAAAGGACTTTAACATAAGATAAGCCTAACTGGCCGTCTGCATCTTTACATTTGTGAGGGGATCTGGCGAAAGACCACATTCCTGAGAAAATCAGCGGTAAAATTTTCTATGGAAATTGACATTTGCTTATTATTTGAAAAATTTGCTATTTTTCTGCATTCAGTTAAAACATTTTTCTTGACATCGTCTTAGGAGTATTTGACTTTTTAAAAAGGTATGAAAACTTCACCTTTATCCCAGTTCTGTCAGATCCATTCATATTTTGTTATGTTAGGCCCGGCCTTTACTATCATGAAAGATTGCCCATGTCTGGTCTAAGTGATAATTTCCCGCTCACCTTTACACCAAGGATTAAACAAGACGAAGATGTCACTCATCCCGTCGTAGACAAAAGTTTCTGATGTCCCAGTCAATGCAGTGGTCACTCTACACTCCCATTCTCCAACTATAGCATTGGCTGGGATGTACACATAAACAGTGAGCAGTGCATTGGTTTCTTTGGCCACCCGACCACCCCATTGTCCTTGCTGGACATAGCGGGAGGATTCTGACTCGGACACCGGGAATCTGACCAGGCTGCCATCCTGTTTACTGGGATTCTCCCCTGCAGATATCGAAAACTTAATATCTTGATTTTGAAAATCAGAAGCTTTTGAAATTATTTCAGTCTAGAATTATATTTCACACATGTCACACTGGATAAAACAGAACGCTTTCAAAAAAACTTTGACTTTCTACTGATTTCAGTCAGATTTGTTTCTGTGTTGTATGTTTTGTTTTCATGGAATATTTCATATATACACTTTTTTTTATCACGACTACACCACCACGATCAAATTCCTTAAGAATGTCTTTATTCTCATGAACTACAGGCTTACGGTGTTGTATAATACTGTAATGATAATGTATTCATTGCAATATACATTTTATCCCAGGAGTGAATGTTATTGTAAATTTCAATTTAAAAAAAGAAACTACATGTTCTGACCATCCCTGCTTCCTTATTGGAAACTGAGCTTCCCGTTTCTTTATTGGAAACAAGCCAGTTAAAGAAATTCAGTGAATATACACATTCTCAGTGCTGACACAAATTTAATGCTAGCAAGATGTGACACATAAAACAAATCTTGTCTATTATCTCTCTTATCACAAACAGTTTTCCTTCCATATGGATTAATTATATCATCAATCATTACCAGAGCTATAAAAGACTGCGTCCATTACTGAGACATTAGCTGCTACGGATAATTAGGAGAAAGCAGCAAATTTACCAGACAAGAGCCATCAACCGTGCAAATAGTCATAATAAAGATTTTCGCTGCACTTACCAACAGAAAACTGCAGATATAGGTCATCCTTTTCACTGGACCAAGGCCGTTGGAAGACCAAGGTTAAGATGAAGACCTGACCCCTCCTGAGCACGAGCCTGGGGTCAGTCTCTCTTTCAGTGCAGTCGTAATAGTTGGTTCTGTGTTCTTTGGTGTTTTCTGGGATGTGCATGATGACGTCATGAACTGTGAGTACATTCTTTCTGAGTGGCACTTCTTCAGGCACGCTGTTATCTAGCTCAGCTGGGTGAGAAAAAGATTGCAATTAAAAAAAAAAACCAGTGATGGAATTTTTAAACTGTGAGTACATTCTTTCTGAGTGGCACTTCTTCAGGCACGCTGTTATCTAGCTCAGCTGGGTGAGAAAAAGATTGCAATTAAAAAAAAAAACCAGTGATGGAATTTTTAAACTGTGAGTACATTCTTTCTGAGTGGCACTTCTTCAGGCACGCTGTTATCTAGCTCAACTGGGTGAGAAAAAGATTGCAATAAAAAAAATTACTAGTGGTGGAATAAAATTGTGGGGTAGTCAACATGGACGCCAGTGTTTAGGATCAACTGTTCAGTAGAATAGAGTCGCCTCGACGATAATTTTTTTTTTTTAAGACAAAAAAAAAAAGAGGAAGGGGGGGGGGGGTAGAATATCTGTGGGGTCGAAGCAGGGTTGGGAACTAAGATAAAATGGCAAATGAAAACAAAGTTGTATATTCTAAGGTCCCGCATTAGTAACAAACAATAAAGAAACGCTACAGTAAATTCAAATATTTTCTTTTTCATTTCAAATTCTTTGGTGATTTATTGGCATTAAATTTAACTTCCCCCCCCCCCCCAATCTTTATACGGCTTCTGAATTCGAGAAAAGGTATGAAAGAGAAAGCAGTCAGCGAAGAGGGTGGGGGGTGAGGATGATAATGGTGTTAATGATTAAGATGGTGTTCAGATGACATTCCTGCAGGGCCCAGTGCAAGGAGGGAGAAGGAGGAGCAGACAGAGGAAGAGATGGGGGAGGACAATATCCCAGCAGAATGGTCGGGGCTTGAGGTTGAGCGATACAATCAGGAGGTCAGAAAACCCAGAGGATTGGAGGATGCTGGTTTGCCAGATCACCTGTGGCGTCCCAAACGGCCCACAAGACTACGGGATAGAGAGAGAGAGAGAGAGATGATAAGAGGGCACGAATGTGGTGACCTGATGTCACGGGTATCACCCATACTGTCATGTAAATGTAACTCTTATTAGAGTATCTTTCTGCAAGCTCATTATTTCTTATTATATCTTGGCAAAGTAAATACATGTATAAAAATGAAGCTCTTCCTTTACGTATATTCAACTAATTATGACTAGTGTAAAGACACATAAATATAGGAATATAGAAGACAAATATGAAGGATATTTTCCTACTTTCATTTAATATCGTTATTTCCATCGACCTGTATATCTTTTTTAAACTATTATTCGTTCATTCATCTATTTATTCCTAGGAGTGCCTGCCCAGTGGCTAGTTGGCAAGAGCACAGGCTCTGGGTGCGAGATGTCCCAGGTTCTGATCCCACTCAAGACGGGTCTAACACTTCTGCCATATTCCAGAAAATGTTTTTTTTACCTTGTCTCCTGCGTCTCCTGTCTTCCCTCTCTCTCTCCTCCCTCCTGGACCTTTCTCTCTCTCTGTGAGAGTCTGTACTTGATGGCGCCGTATGCGGATGTAACCGATTCCAGTAGGGAAGGTCTCGATCATAAGGTCTTTCGTTGTTTCTTCTGCCATATCTTTTGTTTGAGTGGAGTAAGGAATTAGATAGTTCAGTGAAAAATTTAAATAAATATTTTAACCAATAATTATACCATAACGGAGCTAGAGGATGGACATGTAATCACCTAAAACTTTGTGACCACGCGATAAAAATTATGAAACTAGGTGTAGGGCTTCAATTATTTATGACAAGTTACCTGGATACATCCATTCAGGACAAAATTCACTCTTAGTATTATTCTTTCACCATTTTTTTAACAGCAAAATATGAGACGCATTTTCGTCGTGTAGAATCGAAAAATGTGGCCGGAAATGGCGTTCTGTGTTTCTACACATTGTTGGCCGAAAGTCAACTTTATGACGTCAGTGAATTGTGATATAACAAGAGGATGTATTTGTCACGAGTGGAGTGAGTGCAATTAAGGGGATTGCTACAGAGCGGGTGTAGAGTAAGAAGGGCTCACAGTAGACAAGTAAGTTAAGCGTGCTGTTGTGAGTAGTGGGAGGGTCTGAATGAGGCGAAAGCGCTGTATTACTATCACTGCAAGTTAGAAGGTCCTACGGAACGGACCTGTGAATAAGAGCCCATCGGGCAGACATAAGGGGAGCAGTCGAGAAGACTAGTGAGAGAGTCTTTCCAGTGATGACTGGTATGTAGAACGTTGATTGATTATTATGATTGATGTATTATATTATATTCGTCTATTACCATGATGTAAATAAGTAGATGCGAGGAATGTGGAAGTCCTTGATATTGGATATAGCAATGTGCGCCATGAGCGATAGATGAAAGTGAGTTCATGGATTTGTAGCGCGAGTGAGTAGTGTGTACTCCGATGGAAGTGTGTTACCGTAAGATGTGTGGTGAGTGAAAGGTGAACTAGTGTGTGTACGCTTCATGGGTTGTAAGGAGAGGTGGAGTGAATAGAAATGGTAGGGTATTATACCAATGTAATGTTATTCTTGTAGGTGTCGAGGACGAGCCGCAGAGCCACCTCGATGAGCACAGGGGATAGGCCAGCATAGGGCCGGAGGCCACACATAGGCCAGAAGTGAGGCTGTCAGTGCAGGACAGTAGAGGCACATACAGTCGTGGCAGTCGGGCCACGGACAGGGACGTAGACATGAGCGTGAATGTGATAATGCACTATTGCCATGTTGAGGGGCGAATGTACTATTGAAATGAGAATGTACTATTGAAATGATAATGTCTATTGAAATGATAATGTGTTATTGCCCTGCTGAGGTGCTAGGGGAATGCTAAGGTGTATGACAATAGGAAGGTGATATTGAGAGACTGCGGTGCCAGTAAATTATTAATGTGCTATTAAGACCCTGAGGGGAGAGGCTGAGGCCGAAGTGCCTTTAGGAGTAACTACCGGATTGTGGATCCGAGGGAGAGTGTGTGTGAGAATAAGGCCGTTGTACGGCAGTTGAGTTCAATAATATAATGTATGTAATTGCGCTATTATCTGTATAATTATGTTTAATAAATGTGTGAGTCTGATGGATTGTTCTGTTAAGTGTTAACTTGTTTGTTCGTGATTGTTGTCCTGTCATAACTTATTACATCTCCCAGTCTGGGATTTGTGACAGTATTAGCCTCTGTAGCGAATTCAAATGCCCTCAATTAATGCGATCTGGATCTATATGTAACAGCTGGGCTTGGTGCACTGAAAAATTGCAAGATTTACCTTGAGCGGGTCGGCTATTAATAATAATAGCATGACGGTGTTGATGATGATGATGATGATGATGATGGTGGTGGTGATAAAAATAATAATAACTAATAATAACCATAGTAATAATAGCAATAATAATGGTTGGTCATCTAATGAAAGTGTACACGTGATAAAGGAAGAAATTTACAGGCGAGTTTGAAAAAATAAGTTTTACACGAAATATTCCATACCGTATCCGCAATACAGTTTTAGTTATAAACATTTTGAAGTAGGTCTACTATACTTTCTAGTAAGAAAGCAAATTTCAGTCATATATATATACCTTCATGGTGTTCACAGGATATCTGGCACAAAGAAAAAAAAAGGTTTTGACAGCTGCAGTTGTGCGAAAAACATGTGTGCGGTTTTATAACAGGGCCAGTGATCTAGATATCCTGGCCAAGACGGTGATTCTATCTTCACAAACAAGAGACTGAGAATAGGTGTTTTTAATTTAACTTTACCAGCGTACCAAGGATGTTCCAACAAAAGGAAGAAAGTAAAAAAAAATAGCGAAAACTTAGCCGTCACCTTTAACAATAACTGAAAATGTAGTCTGGCGTCTAAGATGATAGAACTGCATTTATAATAATAATAATAATAATGTATAGCATTTATATAGCGCATATCCATTTAAAATGCTCTATGCGCTTCACAGAAACAACCTGTCAACCACAGAGCAGAATGGAGCTGCCTGCGAAGCGCTCAACACACTGCACTGCTTCTTTCTCTCTCCCTGTCTCGCTCACTCTCTCTCTCTATCTCAGAGCAATAGGACTTTGAGAACAAATTCTTTGAAACCATGGAGATATTTTCCCAAAACAGAAACCATTGTCCTTTACTTTTGGTCTCAGTGCTCGATCAAAATTATCAGCTACCAAAAAGTCAGTTTCTGAGAAAAATAGACTTCCACAGCCGCTCCGTGCAGGCCTTGCCCATTCAACATTTTATACCCAAAACAGAATTGATCAATGTAACTCTCTGTCTCTCTCTCTCTGTCTGTCTCTTTCTTTCTCTCTCTCTCGCTCTTTCTGTCTCTCTCTCTCTCTGTCTCTCTCTCTTTCTTTCTCTCTCTCTTTCCCTCTCTCTTCCCTCTCTCTTCCCTCTCTCTCTCACGCGCACATTCTCTGTCTGTCTTTCTCTCTTACATTCTCTCTCTTTCTCTCCCTCTCACACATTTTCCCTCTTTCTGTCTCTATCTCTGTCTGTCTTTCTTTCACACTCACTTTCTCTCTCTTTCTCTCTCACTTTTCCTCTTACTCTTTCTCTCTCTCATTCTCACTCTCTCTCTCTCTCTCTCTCTCTCTCTCTCTCTCTCTCTCTCATTCTTTCTCTCACTCTTTCTCTCTCTCTTACTCTGTATATGTGTGTTTTGTCATTGTAACAGAAAGTGTTTTTTGTTGTATTTTTTAACCTTGTTACTTTGGCAACTCTGACTACTCCCCTAACAGAATGTTTCTTGGTTTTATGTCTTACCTTGTTTCTGAAGGGCCTCTGCCTCTTCGCCTGTAGTCCCTGTTGCCATCCTCTCTGTAGTTCGGGTGGGTATCGGGCTGACGGTGATCTGTCCACCCATTTCTGGCGTTACCTCCTGCTGTGTTGTTTCCACGAGGTTGACTGGAGGTCGGTCTGTCGGCGTTGCTGTTGTTGTTGTTGTTGCTGCTGTTGTTGGTGGTGGTGGTGGTGTTTGGATCGTTGTTGTAGACGTCAGACCGGCAACTGCCTGACCGACCAGCGCTACCACTGCGGTGATCGACGTCGGTAGTGTAGACGCCCCATGGTGGGCTTAAAGTTGTCCGGTTGTTGTGGTCGGCGCTGGTGGAATTATCGTTGTAGTTGCGGTTGCTGGGGCGGTAGGGAGTGTAGTTGTGATTTGTTCCCGAGTCGTTGTCGTCAAGCGCCCAAGGTGGAGCAGATGATGGTCGGGGGTTAGGGTATCTCCCGGCACGTCCGTACATTCTGGAGGTGGTCCTAGGGGAAGATGGGTGGATGGGTGGATGGATGAGTGGGTGGACAGATGGATAGATGGATGGATGGATATGGATGGATGGATGGAAGGATGGACGGATGGTTGGATGGATGTATGGATGAGGAAGTGGGTGGATGGATGGATGGATGGTGGGTGGATGGATTAGTATTGGGTGTTTGGGTGAGTGGATGGATGAATGATGGGTGGACAGATAGATGAATGGATGGGTGGATGGATAGATGATGGATGGATGGATGGATGGATGGATGGGTGGGTGGGTGGGTGGATGGATGGATGGATGGATGGATGGATGGATAGATGGATGAATGGATTAATACTGATTGGTTGGGTGAATTGATGGATGGATGGGCATTGGGTGGATGGCTGGGTGGACGGATGGGTGGATACACGGTATAAAAGAAATTGAATAAGTCTGCAATTCCAAGTAGACAAAAATCAGTAGAAGTTGGTGGCTGCCAATGAGATATGTAAGCCCTATTTTATACTTTATCCAAATCAAAATCTCTCCTGCGATATCTCTCCAAACTTCGTATGGCTATCAATCAAATAAAAAATGGCCATTCTGATATATACGAATAAGAATGTTGGCTGAAGTCCATTTTGCGTCGGTTTTGACTTATTTGAGCGTCATCTGAATCAAATAGCGAGACAATCACTGTCAGAATCTAATGTAGTCAAAGGGAAATAACCTAATTAAAGATTAAATATGTTGGCCCAACCACATATCAAGATTAAATTGGCCTAAGATTGAATGCCACCGCATATCAAGATTAAATACATTGGCCTCAGAGTGAAAACCACTTTTACTGGAAAACCAAAAATATCTATTAGAGTGGCCTTAAAGAAATGTCTGCTGTGTCAATTTTTAACTTTTAACAAATTAGCATATAGAAAGTTAACAACCAAGTACAGACAGCTCCGTATATTGATAATAAAAAGTAAACATGTATAGTAGTAGCCAGTAAAGAGATAAATAAAAGCCTTTGGGTTTTGGACGAAAGATTAGCGTCCCAGTTTTATTTTAAAGAGGGGATTATATTTTATAGAGTTAAAAGGCTAACCAATGAGGGCCAGCGTAGAGATCGCGATGCAGTGCAAACCCCGCGAGGGGTGCTTCTTTTTTCATTCCGTGCCAGGCCACCACCGGCGAAGGAGTCAGGGCTGATTCGACTTGAAAGAATCACTATGTATAAAGTATGATATGTTTGGATGAAGATCTGATCATAGAGATATCCATATGGCTCATGTGAGAATGAACAACGCTCTTGTCCATTGTTCCTGGCCTTAGGCCAGGACAATCGTAAGTAACAAAAACTGATCGAAGCTTGTGATGATTGAAAATCAATAAGGAGGCGAGAACATGACCTTTATTGGATAGGAGAATGATGAATCTACCAGGAATGTTTGCCGGAGGATGCAAGACGCCAAATATATAGATCTAGCTGTGATTCCTAGAACAGCAACTAATATTAATGTGTGAATTATATAACTGTGATTGAAGTGTTTGGGTGAGGCTGGGAGTTGCCAGCCCATCCTTGATCTATATTTAACTGTGCCGACGTCACTTCGACGGGCAAGACCTAGACCTATAAATTTGAATCTAAATATCTGAGATGACCTTATGTCTCCAGAGACTATAGCAGTGTATTGATTGCCATACAGGAAGCAGACCAGAGTTTAGAGATATATAATTAATTATTATTTAGATAATTAGCGAGAACAGAAGTTAAATGATTTTATAGGAAACCCTAGAGCTGGACTTGTAATGAAGTATTAATTGATTATGAAATTGATGCTACTGATATTTATCATTACTACATATTAGATCTCTAGTCGAAATTGTTAATGAACTTAACGTAAATAAAATGTGGCCCTGCAGGCCCTATTGTTGAATTTAGTCCATTTTGTTTCTTAGTAATTGGCATGATATGGAAGTTAGGGTTAAACTTAATACCTCTCAATTAGAAATATGCAGTCGAACAAACACATACACAACATTATAACACCAGCAATGATAACAAGTAAAACCCATTCGTAACAACTGGAGGGGACATCATAACACTAGGAATAGATCTAGGAATGGGTCTATAACAACCGGAGGGGACACTCAATTCATAACAACTGGAGAGGGACCCCCTAAAGAACATTTATTATCATAACAACTTAACATTTAGATAGGGACATTCTTATAGAATTTAAAGTAGTAAGGAGACAGCTATTATTGAGAGAAGAAATAATATAATATAATAAGATGATATAGATCTAGATCTAATAAAAGGGACACTCTTTCTTAACATATATGGAGAGATTTAGATCTATCTAGTTGGAGATTTGTTAGCTATTTGAGTATTTCATGATGTAACTTTGTAAGATTGTGATTTTAAATCTAGATCTAGACCTAGATCTAGAGACATGTCGATGATATACATTGTATATTAATATAAATTTTTTACTTGAATTTCATATGATGTTCTGTCAATCCCATTGACCCGACGATCACGGCGAGGGACAACATCCACCAGACATGTAGATCTATCTACCTGTGACAGAAAACGAGACTTTTGGACTTGGGAATGCGAGCTATGGATTGAGGAACCCACCATCTAAATTCCTATAGAAAAGTTAAGTGAACCATCCGAGTGTCGATTTTTGGGGAGGTTGAAGTGTTCTCCTTCCACATCCTTTACAGGCTTTTTATCTTTTTGCATGTTCAGTTTAGTTTAGCGGGTGGTTGGATGGGATTGTAGTTTAGCATATCTTCTTTGCCAATCGGGTGCAGAACGTGTATCGTTGGCTATAGATAACTCGGGGGGATTTGCTATACTGTGAATAGTTCTATAGGGATCCGTTTATTCGTATAGATTGTGGCGTTCTTTGCTTCCTCCCTTTCTTTAGGAAGATGTCTCTCCTGCCCTTTTTCTTAAAACCATCTTGTACATAAGTTAGGGCTGTAGGGTCTGTTATCGTTCGTCTTGCTTGTGAGTCTAGCGTCCTGTTCAGTGTATTTTTTTTTCCTTATAATTAATTAAATATTGTATTGATATTCCTTGATTTACAATATATGCCTGAGATATTTCACGTGCTAAAACCACGTTGAATTGTAATCTGGTACTAATAAGTGAGAGAGAGAGAGAGAGATACAATTTTGTTCACGTGCTAATATCACGTTGAATATTGAGAGAGAGATATTTTTGACAGTGATAACTTAAGACACTGATTCGTCGCGTTGAGAGAGAGATATTTTTGACAGTGATAACTTAAGACACTGATTCGTCGCGTTGAGAGAGAGATATTTTTAACAGTGATAACTTAAGACACTGATTCGTCGCGTTGATAGCGATAAATGTATATTTTGTTGCAGTGGGATTAACGGACAGACGGCACTGCTTTATCTACATTGTGAGAGAGAGAAATAAAATTGTTGCAGTGGGATTAACGGACAGACGGCACTGCTTTATCTACATTGTGAGAGAGAGAAATAAAATTTTTGCAGTGGAATTGACACTACCTGCTATATACAGAGAGAGATAGAACGTTTTTCCAAGCAGTGGTAACATAGGACACTGTATTAATATTGAAAGGAAGGTGACTATTATATATAGGTGATACCGAGGTACACTGTGATAGTCAGTAAATACATACTATTTGTGCACACACACTAGTGTGCCAGTGTTTTAAGTAACAAATTTTAATCGGCATCATGGCCGATTTCACTAAGTATATCGAATCTGCCAAGGCCCTGGGGATACCAGAAGAGCAACGCGCCTCATGGTGCCAACAACAAATAAAGAATGACCGAGACCGTGAAGATCGGTTGGAGGAACGCAAAAGAGAAAGAGAAAAAGAAGAAAGAGAGAGAGAAAAGGAACAAAGAGAAAGAGAAAAGGAACAAAGAGAAAGAGAAAAGGAGGCTGTGGAGAGAGAAAAAAGGGAACATGAGATAACATTAAAGAAATTAGAGCGGGCATCTATTATAGCCCCCACTTCTGCCGGCAATACTTACGCTGGAAAGCCAAAGCTTCCAACTTTCAATGAGAAGGTTGACCGGATCGACGCGTATTTGCATCGCTTCGAACTGCACGCAAAATGCGTTGGGTGGCAGCAAACAATGTATAGTTCCTGCCTTTCAAATTTGCTGACAGGTAAGGCCCTCGAGGTATTTCATAGCCTCAAAGTAGAGGATGCAGATAATTACGACAAGCTTAAGACAGCGTTGCTTAAGCGATTTCAGCATACGGAGGATGGATTTCATCAGAAATTTCGCGGTTGTAAACCAGAAGCGTCTGAGAATTTCTCGACATACGTAGATCGACTTAAACATTACATGAATCGTTGGATCGAACTCGCGGGCGTGACAGCAGGAAATTATTCTCAACTTTATGATTTGGTCTTAAAAGACCAAATTTACACCGCATGTCATTCTGATTTGGTTGCCCATCTCAGGGAGAGAGCACCGACATCCTCTGACGAAATCACATCGTGTGCGGAACGTTATGCGTCCGCCCACCCAAATCGTCCTTTGGCAAAGCCTGGGACTACAATACCATGTTATACCGGCGTTGGCAAAACTGTGCCAACCGGACACGATCGTTCAAGGCCGACTCGTCGTCAGGCCCCAAATCCGCGCTCTCAATCAGAGCCGTCGTTTCATAGACCACGGGATTTTCCGTGCCGCACTAATCCATCCCCTCGTGGAGGATACCAGGGCCACTCTTTTAACGGGCCTCACCCATCCTATCGTGGCGATTACCCAGGCCATCAATATAACCGGCCTCAGGGACCACCCCGGCGCGTACATTTTGAAAATAATGATTATATTAAACCGCAGGGTCGACCTTATCGTGGATACGATAGAGAACGTATTATGTGCTATAGGTGTAATAGATTCGGCCACATACAAAAATATTGTACAGTTAAAATGGAGGCGGCAAATGCCTGCTCTGTTCAATCTACACCCTATGAGGATGATGGTCACACTAAGTCTTCATGACAATCAAGGGCTGTTCCAGTCATGTCGGCCCTACATGAGCTGGGCGAGTTGACATTTACCAGGGCCGCGTTAACGCGATTCGCGCGTCTGTTCTACGGGACTCCGGATGCACAACTATCGGCGTTCGGGAGTCACTAGTCCGTCCGACCCAATTTCTTGATAAAGAGGCAACTTGTATTACTTTTGGCGGATCTGTCGAGCGATTCCGTCTCGCGGAAGTTTATATTGACACACCTTTTCTTACAGGTATTGTTACCGCATGTGTGCTACCTAATCCGGTTGCTGATTTAATTATAGGGAATATATCTCAAGTGACAAAGTTTCCTATCGGTGACTTGGAAATTTGGACTGAAGATGAGAATGTTGCTTGCGCGACTACACGCCTGCAATCGGGTAGACGACCAGATGGTACATTGCGTAATCCTACGATTGAACTGAACATAACTTCTAATACATTCCATGACGAACAACATTCAGACCCCACACTCAAACCGTTGTTCGCTAAAGTTGATCCTACGGCGCCGGATACCTCAAAGTTTCTTATCAAAGATGACTTATTATATCGTAATTTTCGGAACAAACGAGAGACGATTATGCAACTTGTGGTACCCAGATCTTTCCGCCGCGACATTCTTCGTCTCGCACATGACACTTCCTTAGCGGGTCACCAAGGGAAGGCCAGAACTAAGTCTCGAATATTATCGCAATTCTTCTGGCCCAGCATTTACGCGGATGTTAACCGCTTCGTATCAACATGTGACGTATGTCAAAAACGTACTCCTAAAGGAAGAGCAACGCGACCTCCTCTGCAGGAAATGCCAGCGGTCTCCAGACCATTTGAGCGCGTCGCCGTAGATATAGTTGGTCCTCTGCAGAAATCAGACAGAGGCCATCGGTTCATACTTTCTGTCATTGTCCACGCAACCCGTTGGTCAGAGGCCATTCCACTAAAGGACATTTCAGCCGATCATGTGGCTGAAGCCCTTATTACTGTTTTCTCACGCGTTGGATTTCCGGTTGAAATCTTATCGGACAGAGGATCACAATTTACCTCTGAGCTTTTTAGGAAAGTCCTGGAATTAGTAGGCATTAAACAAAGATTGACATCTCCCTACCACCCACAATCTAATGGATGCTGTGAAAGATGGAATGTTAGCATGAAAGCTATGCTTGCGCGGGTGTCTGCCGATAAGCCAAGTGATTGGGATCGTCAGCTCCCCGCTATTCTGTTTGCCTACCGAGAACTACCAAATGCATCGACGGGTTTTTCCCCATTCGAATTACTGTATGGTCGCAAACCGCGTGGCCCAATGGCCATACTGCATGATTTATTCGCCGGATCAGACACCGACGAAAACGATACGCGATCCGCGTATCAATACGTTGTCGACCTTCGACAACGAATTCTTAATGCATGTCAACTTGCACAAAAATCTTCAAGTGCGCAGGCGAGCATTTATAAATCATATCGCGATCAAGGAGCAAATTGCGAACCTTATCCGTCGGAGACCAAACTCTTGTTCTCCTACCGGAGACGAAAAATAAACTCCTGCTTACTTGGAAGGGAACTTTTAAGGTCCTAAAGAGACTGTCCAGAGTCAATTATCTGATAAAAATTCGAGGACAGGACAAAGTATTCCATATCAATATGCTCAAGGAATACCTATCCGACGATAATAATCGTCAGAACAATCGCGGTAATGCAGTTGCACAGGCCAATGCGGCCTTGGTTGCAATTGATGATGATGACCCTATAAATATAAATACATCAATCCCTCCATTGCAAGCTTCGGAAAATGTAGCTGATGTACATATCAATCCAGATCTGTCTACGTCGCAAAGACAGGATATAACAGATTTGCTTCATGAATTTACTACGGTCTTTACTGATTTACCAGGTTGTACCTCCTTGGTACAGCATGTCATACGATTACAGACGGATATACCCGTCTTTGTTAAACCGTACCCGCGTCCTCTACACGCACAGGATACCATAATAACCGAGGTACGTAACATGCTTCAGCTGGGAGTGATAGAGCGATTGACGAGCCCATATTGCTCGCCCATCGTCCTAGTCAAAAAGAAGGATGATACAGTGCGCTTTTGTATTGACTATCGTAAACTTAATGAGGTTACAATATATGATGCTGAACCGATTCCCAACCAGGAGGCTCTTTTTGCACAGTTAGCGAGGGCAACGATTTTTTCAAAAATTGACCTCTCCAAGGGCTACTGGCAAATTCCCCTTGAGGAAAATAGCAAACAATATACCGCTTTTCAGACCCCCTTGGGTCTGATGCAGTGGCGTTATATGCCCTTTGAGTTGGTTACAGCCCCTGCGACTTTCGCACGCATGATGACAATCTTGCTCCAACACATGCGTTCTGTTTTGTCGTACTTCGACGACATTTGTATTTATCAAGCCGACTGGTCGGGCCACCTAGTGGCCCTACGAGAAGTTTTTATCGCTCTTCGTCGAGCTGGCCTTACCGCTAAACCCAGTAAGGTATTTCTGGGATACAATCAAATCAATTTTCTGGGCCATAAAATTGCCCATGGCGTTCAGACCCCGGACGACAATAAGATCACTACGATTTTAAAGCTTCAAGCCCCTCAGACAAAGAAACAAGTTCGTAGCTTATTGGGCTTCCTCAATTACTATAGAAAGTTCATTCCAAATTTTTCTTCGCTTACGGCTCCGTTATCGGACCTAACGAGAAAGAATTTTCCTAACAAAGTAACATGGACAACCGAATGTGCGGATGCCCTTCGGACTGTTCAACGATTGTTTTCCACTTCCCCCATTCTCATACTGCCAAATATACACCAAACATTTATTGTCCGCACTGATGCGTCGGACAAGGGAATAGGAGCTGTGTTGTTGCAGGAACGGGAGGATTCCTTGCGGCCATGCATGTACGCCAGCCGCAAGTTGCTCGATAGGGAATGCCGATACGCAATTATCGAGCGAGAGTGCCTCGCTATTATTTATGCTGTAAACGCATTCTCTCGTTATTTACTCATGTCCGAGTTTATAATTGAAACGGACCATCGTCCGTTGTTGTTCCTGAAATCAAACAGGGCTAAAAATGCTCGATTAACAAGATGGAGTCTTGCACTCCAGGAGTACCGGTTTGTTATCCGGGCTATCCCTGGGGTGACAATTCACAAGCTGATGTTTTGTCCCGTTTAATTTAATTTACTTATTAAAGAGTCTGTCTTGTATTGGGGTTGGATGGCGCTTCTCCGCCTCATTTCTGGACGGTGGATGGATTCACATTATATTGTTCACTAATTTATGAACAATTTTTACATTCTTTCTTGTGAATATCCTCTTTCCACCAGCGTCATTCCGGACTGTGACCTGAGCTACTGACAAACCTGACGCCCTTGTCTGCGGGTCAATGAGATGGAGTCATGGCAAACCAAGCAACCAGAGCTACTGCTGCCATAGGATGCCACAATACTTTACTTAATAATATATTATTTGTGAATGTGCATACATGTATCAATATATGTGTTGACATAATAATTATGAGTATGGTTCTTCAGTGAGGCGTGACTGTGTGAATATAGTTATACTTTAATTCAAGAGTATACAGTTAAGTAATCATTATTATTATAAATGTTTATGAGAAGTGTGATTGTATGAAGTGAGAATATACTTCATAGATGAGATTCTACAGAACGTTGCATAAATCATTGTGTAATTTTTTATTTGTCCATCCACTTGGCACGTTCTTAGTTAAATTTTTATCCATCTTAGGGCTAACTTTTCTAATTTAGTACTTAAGCCCCCATCACATATCAGTGTCGTTTTAATGACATTGGAGTTTCTTCGATCCTATCGTGTAAATTTTTCTTAAAATTTCCACTGGGGTGGGGGATGTCAGAATCTAATGTAGTCAAAGGGAAATAACCTAATTAAAGATTAAATATGTTGGCCTAACCACATATCAAGATTAAATTGGCCTAAGATTGAATGCCACCGCATATCAAGATTAAATACATTGGCCTCAGAGTGAAAACCACTTTTACTGGAAAACCAAAAATATCTATTAGAGTGGCCTTAAAGAAATGTCGTCTGCTGTGTCAATTTTTAACTTTTAACAAATTAGCATATAGAAAGTTAACAACCAAGTACAGACAGCTCCGTATATTGATAATAAAAAGTAAATATGTATAGTAGTAGCCAGTAAAGAGATAAATAAAAGCCTTTGGGTTTTGGACGAAAGATTAGCGCCCCAGTTTTATTTTAAAGAGGGGATTATATTTTATAGAGTTAAAAGGCTAACCAATGAGGGCCAGCGTAGAGATCGCGATGCAGTGCAAACCCCGCGAGGGGTGCTTCTTTTTTCATTCCGTGCCAGGCCACCACCGACGAAGGAGTCAGGGCTGATTCGACTTGAAAGAATCACTATGTATAAAGTATGATATGTTTGGATGAAGATCTGATCATAGAGATATCCATATGGCTCATGTGAGAATGAACAACGCTCTTGTCCATTGTTCCTGGCCTTAGGCCAGGACAATCGTAAGTAACAAAAACTGATCCAAGCTTGTGATGATTGAAAATCAATAAGGAGGCGAGAACATGACCTTTATCGGATAGGAGAATGATGAATCTACCAGGAATGTTTGCCGGAGGATGCAAGACGCCAAATATATAGATCTAGCTGTGATTCCTAGAACAGCAACTAATATTAATGTGTGAATTATATAACTGTGATTGAAGTGTTTGTGTGAGGCTGGGAGTTGCCAGCCCATCCTTGATCTATATTTAACTGTGCCGACGTCACTTCGACGGGCAAGACCTAGACCTATAAATTTGAATCTAAATATCTGAGATGACCTTATGTCTCCAGAGACTATAGCAGTGTATTGATTGCCATACAGGAAGCAGACCAGAGTTTAGAGATATATAATTAATTATTATTTAGATAATTAGCGAGAACAGAAGTTAAATGATTTTATAGGAAACCCTAGAGCTGGACTTGTAATGAAGTATTAATTGATTATGAAATTGATGCTACTGATATTTATCATTACTACATATTAGATCTCTAGTCGAAATTGTTAGTGAACTTAACGTAAATAAAATGTGGCCCTGCAGGCCCTATTGTTGAATTTAATCCATTTTGTTTCTTAGTAATTGGCATGATATGGAAGTTAGGGTTAAACTTAATACCTCTCAATTAGAAATATGCAGTCGAACAAACACATACACAACATTATAACACCAGCAAATGATAACAAGTAAAACCCATTCGTAACAATCATGTTTCAATCTCACCAGTGCGCGAGGTCCCTGTAATTCCACAACCCACAAATCCGAGGCAAGACAGACTTGTCTCGGTGCGCTATGAGCCTTTAGTAGACATAATTATTTATTCCTGCATGTTTGTGACCTTAGTTCTTGTTTGTTCAAACTCCATTTTCTGAAAAACTGGAGATCTTTTAGTATGTAAAAGAGGTATAACAAATGCACACTTCGACTCTTGTTTAACTGTTTGTCTGCCGTGAAACGTTTGCGGATACAGAAAGCAAACAGTGGGGGTGATAAATGAAGGCTAACTACAGCAACATCTAGCCTACTAATAGAAGGTCGACTTTCTTCTCGAAACAAAATAACCTAGCATGCTCGTGCACCGATACATCGGTCATTGGCACACACGTGAAAAGTAGAAGAACCGAAACATCGGTGAATGGCACGCAAAGAGTTAAAATGCGCTGTGGCACTTATCGAGCTGTTTCACATGTTTCGATGGACTCTAACTACTTATCGTAATACTAAAGCTGCAAACGTTTTACGTCGAATTTCTCAGTTGTGCAAAATTTTTTTTTTTTAATGGAGGTGGAACAAACAAGGAACTAAGGTCACGCACAGCTTAACCTGAATATAAGTGTTTTTTTACCATATCACAGCGGCTTTCAAGAGACATGGATCTATATGGTTCTAAATTCCTTATCTTTTTGATAGCCACACGTTGCAAGGAAATCCACGTAACTCTGGAAGTGAGAATTGAAATGCTTTTAAAAATCTGCCTATTCAGGTATAGTTATCAGTTCCTACAAAGAGCGCCGAAGATTTCGTGCACGGCTCCCATGTCCTTTATAGTTATAGGCCCTACTCTGCGATATTGATAAAAAAAAAAAAGAGTGTTAGACATAGTGAGAATTCACACCAGTGAAAGCACGGAAATAGTTATGTTTGTTCTTCCCAAAAAATATTCGTTTGGTTATATTATGCAAGATTAGCTTGTGGAAGCTGATCTATAGGCTCTTGGGAGCGATCCATAAAATACATAATACGCTCGATTTGGGCTTTTTTTTTTTTTATCCCACAGCTTCCCCAATCCTTTCCCATTAATTAAGGACGCTTTTCATATGCTTGGTTCCACACACATCCCTCTCCCCATTCCCCCCCCCCACACCTCCCTCTCCCCACCCCCCCCCCCACACACACACACACACACACATCACTCTCCCCTTGTTCGAGAGCAATAGTGAATAATACCTTTGATATTTTAAAACTTTAAAAATAGCTTTTTGTATGGACCGCCTGCCTTTTTCAGACCATTCATAGCCTGCATTCGATTTGTATATAATCCTACGCATTAAAAAAAATAATAATAAAAACGTAAATTTAATTCATTACCATAAGAAAAACGTGAATGCTATTTAGAAACCCGTATCTTCTCACCATGTACGCGTTTCATACATTGAGGTCAACCTCTGTTCCTCCTCATTCAGAGCGTTCGTACTTTTAAGGATGCCCCAGTGCCTAACTGACACACTCGTTTTTAAATCAACAAAAACATTCTATGGGTAGGCTTGCTAATTTTAATCTCTTCTTTCAGTAAAAATGATCTAAACCTTTGGCAGCCACTCTGGGATCAGTATGAAAGAGAGATCTAGAAAAGGCGCCACCAGTGTGGAACCGGCAAAGAAGTGCAGTCTGCCAGGTTTCTATACAAAGCAAGGTTAAAGGTATAACTGTGCCAAGTTCGCTCGGAATAGAGCGCCTCTTGTAATTGAAACTTAAAATGATAGACAAACACAGTGGCATAAACGTCTAAGTATGGGCGTGTACTTGTGGGAGTTTGTGTATATAAGGTTTTGGTATGTTGTTGAGACCTGTTCCCCCCCCCCTCTCTCTCTTTCTCTCGTTCTCTCTCTTTCTCTCCCCCTCTCTGCCTCTTTCTCTGCCCCTCTCTGCCTCTTTCTCTCTCTCTCTCTTTCCCTCTCTCTTTCTCTCTTTATCTCTCTCTCTGTTTCTCTCTCTTTCTCTCTCTCTCTGTCTCTCAGTTAATTTCTATTACTTAAATCTACACGAAAGAAATGCAATAAAATGTACAATTAAAAATAATGGATTTTATGAGTAATATAAAAAACAAATTTTATGTGTGAGTCCTTGCCTTAGATATGCGGCCATGCCGGTTTAACAACAATACTTAACGACACCATTGAAGTTTACGATTGTAAAGTTAAGGCTTTAAGTCACACAAAAACAGTCTTCGCTCGTTCCTTGTCAAGTAACAGGGAAAAAAAACTCTTCTTCCTTACCTGTCTTCCCCCACCCCTCTCTCTTTCTCTCTTTCTCTTTCTATCTCTCTCTTTCTGTCTATTACCCTTCCTCCCTCTCTCTCTCTCTCTCTCTATCTCTTTCTTTCTCTCTCTCTCTTTCTGTCTATTCCCCCTCCACCTCTCTCTCTCTTTCTCTCTCTCTCTTTCTGTCTCTCTCTGCCTCTCTCTCTCTGTCTTTCTCTCTCTCTTTCTATTTCCCTTTCCCCTTTCTGTCTCTCTCTCTGCCTCTTTGCCTCTCTCTTTCTCTCTCTCTTTCTGTCTATTCCCCCTACCCCTCTCTCTTTCTCTTTCTGTCTCTGCCTCTCTTTCTCTCTCTCTTTCTCTCTCTCTCTTTCTGTCTATTCCCCCACCCCCTCTCTCTCTCTTTCTGTCTCTCTCTCACACACATATACCATACACCCATACACTGTCACGACATGTTGACACTAAAGAAACATTTGAGATTCATGCATAAGAAACAGGCCTAGGTGGACGAGGAGAGTGACTGTACTGTCGACTGATCAGTAAATAAATGAATTTGTTAGTAGAAAAACAGTCTTGCAGATTCAAAGAAGAATGATAGGCACACGAGAAACGGGCGTTTTATTGGCAGACAGAGAGACAGACGGATGGAAAGCTGGTTGAATTTAGATAAACAAATAGGTAGCTGTATGGATTGACAGATCGCTCGTTGGACAGAGAAAGCAAATTGACGAAATATATAAAAACCACAGAAAAACTGTGGGATCGCAGCAAGGATATTAGCAATGTCAAAATTGGGCAAAAGAAGAAAGTTGTTTGTATTATTTCTTACGCAAGGCTTTGCTACATACGGCTTTTTCCTTTTACCCAATTTTGACAGAGAGAGCAAATACAGATGACTGAATGCATGATGGATGAATATACGAATGGATAAAAATAAGTAATAGAAGAGATGGACTGAGGGCGAATGGATGGACTGATGAACACAGGGAGAGAAATAGAGATCATATTATGAGCTCAGTTTGGGATTAGAAAAAAAATCTTTTCTTCAGTAAGTTGAAAGCAGTCTTTATACAGGATTATTCGTGGATTATATTCATTCTGCCGACACACCTGCATAGCTGGGTCGTATTATTTTAGACTCTATGTGCTGTAGTGTGGACGTTTCTTTATACATCGAGCAAACATTTCATGCCATGAATGTCTGCGTTCAGCATGAACCTCTATAAAATTTTGTAAAGTTTGATCTTGGCTCCGTGAATGTATGAAAAAGTTCAATAATTTTAAATGTCTATTGTTGACCAATATAAAGAAATGCTGAACGAGAGTGCTTGAGAAATGTGAGGATTGAAAGCCTCTCGTTTTCGATAACGAGCAAAAGCATTAATTACTTAACACAACACAGTGGTTCTCAACTTTTTTCGGGCAATCGCCCCTTAGGCTCCGAATTTTCTTTCATCGCCCCCCTCCCCCCCCCCCCCTCCTCCCCACAGACACACACAAACAAAATTGATACTCAAACCCATTGGATACATTTCACAAGAAGACAAGACTACGCACAAATTATCATATTAAGTTTCTCAAAGCTTTATTTATGACAGTGAGCGTGTTGCTTAATATTCATTATAAAACAGAAAGCATTCTTTTAGCAAATGCACTAAGAAAAAATAGGCCTTTTCTGTTCATAAAACGCATCTCCACGTGTTGTTCAACGAGTCGGTGTATTTGCCCCCGCCTGTGTTAAGAACTACTGATTTGACATAAGAAAAAACATACAGGCCCTCGGGCCAAGGCTGTCACTTATCGTTCCGTTGCCATCCTCAAGGGGAAAATGTGGTCTTTTTTGCATGCCAGTTCTGTTATATAGATTTCAGTCATTAATAACCAATGTTGATATTTTCAAGTTTTGCAGTTTTTGTGTAAATTGTGTTTTAATTCTAGATCTAGAAGAAAACCCCACCTACCCTGCCCTGAGAAAAAAAAAAGTGCTTTACACACTCTATCCCCCATGACACGAAACACTCTGCACTTTAATCCCTCATTTGTGTGAGACTATACACCATTATCTTTATGCATAAAAACCCCATTCTTTACGGCACGCAGCATTTTTTTTTTTTTTTTTGTTATCACAATGCACAGCTGCTCATACTTGACACCCTAATTCATTACACACTTTCATATTCTAATGATCAATACGACGTGAATGTTTTAACCATTACGGAGCCAGCGCAAAAAAGTCGGGCTCAAGTCATCGTTATAGGAATGTAGACAATTTCATCACGTCGTCACTGCTCTAGGCTAATAGCATAAGGTATTTTTGACACTTTTGAGATGTTATGAAAAAAAATTTGTTTCCTTCCCCGTCATTTGGTGACTTACGTCCATATTGGACGTAACTGGATTATTACACTTCGTATCGAAGGATTTCTTATTCCATTGGTATTATCTGATAACCCTCGTGCTTAGGAATACACTGAACCGTCAGTTGCCTTTTGGCATAAGCCTGACATAATGCCAATATCGTATTGCAGTGACGACATGTTATTACCAGTGTCATGTATTTCAAACGATCCAGCGAGGATTTCTTTTTTCTTTTTTTCTTTTTTAAATTGCCACATGAAGGAAGAAAGTCGTGTTTTCTTCGGACGTCACTTGTGATGTTTAATGTGATGTTTCGTCTGTTTACGATAGCCATTCTCTAACTAAATGATTTATTCATGTCACTTGAGAAAATTGCCATTTTACTGGTGTAGAACTGTGTCCAACATGATTACGGGTGTGGTCTATGTTATCAGCATTGTATATTGTGTGTTTAAGGGGGCTCTCGGAAACACCGTGACTTTTAACATGGTTGCAGTGTAGTTCATCGTTACATAGGTAAACAGAGTTGATGTTATAAAGTTATAATATAAAATGCTCTGGCAATAATTATTGTGATGTGATTTATTATTCGTAGAAGATCAGTGCATTGTATTCTGCATATTGGTGTATCTTATGTCCGAAATATAATATGTTGGTAGCGCTCAAAGTTTATCTTGTAAATTTAAATAGATAAATGTAAATAGAAGGTCGTTCTTATCATCTGCAACTCGCCTCAATAAGGCATTCTAGACATAATGTTATTAAGCCTCAATAAGGCATTCTAGACATAATGTTATTAAGCCTCAATAAGGCATTCTAGACATTATGTTATTAAGCCTCCATAAGGCATTCTAGACATAATGTTATTAAGCCTCAATAAGGCATTCTAGACATAATGTTATTAAGCCTCCATAAGGCATTCTAGACATTATGTTATTAAGCCTCAATAAGGCATTCTAGACATTATGTTATTAAGCCTCAATAAGGCATTCTAGACATAATGTTATTAAGCCTCCATAAGGCATTCTAGACATGATGTTATTAAGCCTCAATAAGGCATACTAGACATAATGTTGTTAAGCCTCAATAAGGCATTCTAGACATAATGTTGTTATTATTAAGCGTCAATAAGGCGTTCCAGACATAATGTTATTAAGGTTCTCAGGGAAGTTACTTTATGTGTTATATCTGTTACTGAATTATGATATGTTTATGTAATGATACGTAAGATGTGTGTGTCGTATATAATTATGTGCTCTTGAACGCCCTATGGAGGTGTACTTTCCTCACGGGATAATAAGGTCATTTTTAGCTTATTTAATCTTAAATTGTAATCTTTCAGATCAGTAAAACAACATAACAATTGTATAACGAATACATAGCAATAGTTTGCATTTTAAGCAAACTAATAATAATAATAATGATGATATAGACTATTCACGACCTTAGTTCTTGTTTGTTCCAACTTCACTTTTGCACAACTGGAAAATTAGAAGTTAACGTTTGCGGCTTTAGTGTTATGAGAAGGAGGTTGAATACATCGGAACTGGTGAAATAGCTTAATAAATGCCACAACGCATTTCAAACAAGTTTCAAAGTGTGCATCTGTTTTATCCCTTCTACATACTAAAAGATCTCCACTTTTTGTTGTTGCTGTTTTCAGAAAATGAACATAGTACAAACAAGAACTAAGAAACCGTCTTATAAAATAACAAAAACGTAACCGATCGATCACCAAAACAGAAACAAGTAAATCGGCTTGATAGCTTGACTCTCTTGATACACAAATAATTATGATGAATTTGTTGTAGCCACCCAGCTACAAGTTGTGGGGCCTTCGTTTGCTTCAGATAAGACTGCATTCTTGAGTACATGAAAACAACGAATAAACCTGCTTGATATTACAACCTCCTCTAACACACAAACGCAATGAAGTAGTTGTCACTGCATAATGCATCATTTAACGGCCTAGTTATTAAATGTGCTTGTTTGCAAATTGTACGGCTTTCATTTGCTGCACAATAAGACTACATTCTTAGAAACAGTGTGCACAGATGCCCAAGACAGACAGTATCTTAGCCTCAGTAATGTTGCATTCTTTGGATAATAGACAGTGATGTTAAGCTCATTTTGACCTACATAGTACGAGGATATAGTAGGTTATAAACAACTTACCTGAGACAAAATCTTTAGATTTGTACACCCAAATATATCCAATGGCAATAGAATGTTTACACCGGAATTTTCATAAGGCACTATCGGCACTCTCCCTCTGTGACTGTATCTCCCCGTGTGTACATGACAACTTTTATAAATAATTGACTGTTTCATTCATGAGGCTTCCGCCTGGCCCTATGAAGGAACAGGTTGCTACAAGCACTGAGGCGTAGAGGAAGTCGCTGGCTTCCCCCACTGATTACACAGCGACCTTGCATAGAATTCGATTTTACAAGTGGCGTGTGAAAGAGTGAGGAGGGCAAGTTCGGGGGGGGGGGGCGGTGTCCTTGTCAGTGGTGAATTCGTGACGGGGGCCGGGAAGGTCGCGAAAGAAAAAACACCCCTTCCCCCACCCCACCCCACCCCCAAATTAAATAAGAACGCTGAAAAATATGAAGAGATCATGTTTGGATAGAGTTCGTAACAGCGGGACAGTTTTTACGTACCTTAAACATGTCATTTGAGATTAGCATTGCCTGGGCTAACAGGGTCAAAATTAAAGGGGAAACTGGGAAAAAGAATAGAACGGAAGAGGACGGAAAAGTTTTCATACTGTTGTTGTTGTTGTTGTTGTTGTTAGATCAGGAGATGTTCTCTGCATTACCTTTTATATTCAGGTGTAATGACGGTCTATACAGCATTTATTATTTGATCAATACGTAGGATTACCGAATCCGTCTCAAAACAGTGAATGATTACGGAAATTTACAAAATTGTGGGAAAGATGAATTTTGAAGAAAAAGATTCGGTTGCGCGACTTTTCATGTCAAGAAGCGAATTTATTCCCAGTTACGTTTACTGGGCCTTAATGTTTGTGCAGGAAATGATTTTGTGTCTGCGGAAAAGATGAAAATTGAAACACCTGAGAGAGCGAGACCAAAGGTGGTCTTCAGAAGCAGATGAAACAAATTAATGCTACGGCCCTTGACTTCCTAAATCACAGAGACAGAACAGGGGGTTAATGGAATGAGGATTCGAAGAGATCATTCGCCGAGAGGTCCCTAAGCTGATTTTCGGGGTGATTCATACTAAGCCCGGAACGGCACAGTCAGTTGCTGGCAGATGAAGTGCACACCATAATATCTTTTATTTCTCAGTAAATCCGGGAAAACCCTATCGTACTAAGCCCGTCAGACACAGCCAGCTTCTGCCATTATTTCTATGGTGTACATGACATTTAGTTGGCAGCACCTAGCTGTGACGTTCCGGGCCTAGTATGATAATCCCCTTAATCTGCCGACTAGTTGGATGCTGGCGTCACAGTATTGCGTTTGAGTGAACTCCAACTTGCCGGTTGGTGCACGGGGTTTCGTCGAATCTAATTCTTGTGAAGTCACCATCGGCTGGTGCGGGCTTAGGCTAAGTGTTATATTTGGACTTGAAAAAAATCAGTGTATGTATAAGCGCTTCATTATAATCACTGTAAATATTTGAAAGAGGTGGATATATAAGGCTACGTTGAGTTCAAGGGAGGTGTGGTGCGCCAGATAGGGCGACTGTAGGCACTGTCATATCCTTACCTGCGTGCGAGAGCATAAATCAGGGCCGTTTTTCAAAAGTTTTTTTTCGAAAGATGACACTTTGAAAACTGATCGATGAAAAAAAACGAAAGAGCTGTTAGTGGAGAGTAAATGCGGACAGTTCTCAGATATCGGTAAAACTACCAATTAACTTCAGTACACCAAACGTACAGACCTCATATTTTGACCGAGAAGGGGAGGGAGAGGGATAGGTTTGCACATCAGTTTTAGTACATTAAAGTTTATTTAATTTTTCTATAGGCAGGGGAACCAAAGTTACTGTACCATAATATTATTTCATTAGCGCAGTTATATTTCAACTGAATGAAGTGTACACCAATTATATTTCAATTAGTAAAGTGTATGCCAATTATAATTCAACTAAATAAAGTGTACACCAAAAATATTTCAATTAAATGACATGTAATCCAATAATTATATTTCAACTGAATGAAGTGTACACCAATTATATTTCAACTGAATGAAGTGTACACCAATTATATTTCAAATGAATTAAATGTACACCAATCGTATTTCAACTGAATGAAGTGTGAACCAATTATATTTCAAATAAATGAACTGTACACCAATTACATTTCAAATAAATGAAGTATACACCAACTAGATTTAACTAAATGAAGTGTGCATAAGGTAAACTTAAAAAATCAGGCTAAAATCAAATGTTTAAATTGATCTCCTTTTCCTAAACAGAGTTGGCACCTTTGAGACACAGAACATAATTAATTGCGTGGGAAGGTAATGTATGGTCCACCCAGTGAATTTTATTACTACATATGTATTACCTCTTCTATTGTAACAATATGACTTTCTCAGGGTAATAATAAAATTGTTATATCTAAAGCAATGAATTGTTTGAATGAATAATTATCACGAGTACAGGCATCAACATCCAGATCATTTTTTTTTTTTATCATGATCACCAAAGCTACGTTAACAATGGCCTTTAGGAGTGCAGTAGCATTAGTACAACAAGCAGTTCCGGTGTAGGTCGCTCCTGCCTCAATCAATAAGTCACAACTAACGTCTGGCGCAGTGGTTCTCAATCTGGGC